>VZRH01000783.1:25932-90832 GCA_013397555.1 Urocynchramus pylzowi | reverse complement strand
CTGCCCAAAGCACCCCAGGGTCCCTCAGGGCTCCGGCCTGGCCTGCCCAAAGCACCCCAGGGTCCCTCAGGGCTCCGGCCTGGCCTGCCCAAAGCACCCCAGGGTCCCTCAGGGCTCCGGCCTGGCCTGCCTCACCCCCAGCCCCACAGCTTACCCCCTCCCCACCCAGACACAGCTGGGCAGAGGAGGTCAGCTCTGTTCCCCCCGCTGGACCCAAAGAGGAAGTTCCCCTGGGAATGCTCTGCTTTTAACCCCTGTGTGTTTTCAAAGGCGTGTCCAGGTCCCTAGTGGCCACCCCAGGTGCCAATATTCACATCTGGCCACAGATTGGTTTGACCCCTACTTTCCCAAAAACTTCCTTCCTCGTCAAACCACCACACAGACTCTGAAAGATGTTTATAAACCATTCCAAAAGCCTACACACCCTCAGTTTCATGTGTTGGTGCAACAGTTTTTGCTGTGATTGATGGGGAAGAGTATCCTATTGCCCCTGGCCTGCTGAGAAGAGAGGAAGGAGGGTTCAGGGGGTCTGAAGCAGCACTTGCTTTTAACCATCCAGTTGGCTCCCTCCAGGATAAGGCCAAGTGTATTGGACCAATATTACTTGATGTGGCAGGCTGACACAGTGGAAGGGACCTTGGGAGCTGGCCAAGCAGTCAGAGAAGCAAGCAGGTGTGCAGACAGTGAAGGAGATGTGGATACAGATGGGGATATAGATATGGATGGGGTTGGGGATGCAGGCACACCTGAGGCATTGAGGACAGGTCCATCTCTGTGGATTCCATAATGTGCAGTAGAACATTAAATGATTTACAACTGTGACAAAGTTGCTTATGGGGACACAGCATTTTAGAAAGAAATAAGTTAACCCAAAAGAAATGCTGATTATAGAACTGTTTTGACGTACCATCCTCAAAACTGGCCTTTTGATTTTCTGCCTCAGTTTTCTTATCTGTAAATAAGCTTAATATTTAATTCAGGCATGCTATTTGGTTTAATTGGTTGATAGTTTTAGCTTAGAAAGTTAAATGCTATGTACATTTTATTTAGTTCTCCTTACCATTAATTTAGCTGCTACTTTAATGAGTGGCCCTAAGCTTTTCCTGTGAGCAGCATCTGAGCCAGAGCTCTGCCAGTCTTTAAGCAATGAGGGACATTCCTCTGACTGTCCTTGTCAGAGCAGGGGGAAATCTCACAGCAATTTCTCCGTGATGGTCTCTGGGCATGAACCAGAGCAGCACAGGGTGTTGCCTCAGTCACCAGCTGGGATTAGCCCCTCTACAGGTTCAGGGAAGAAGTCCTATGTAAAATGAAAGACTAATGAAAGTGGTAAAGCAGAGAAAGTTTCTTCCTCCTCTTCTATCCCTGCCACCAGTTAGCATAGGGACTTAGCGTAATATTATTGTAACATTTTTTACAGTAGGAATTATAATTGAAATTTGTTATGTATGAGGATAACTAAAACTCGATCATTTCACACTCTTCAGTCCATGCCTGAGGACTTTTTGGGGTAAATAGATTGCTTAGAAACAGCCAGTGACTACAGCTAAAATTACATTTTACCAACTGAGCTGAATGGCTTTTTAATTACAACACTGATGTCCGCATGCTGTCACCACCATCTAATACTAAGATGGTATTGATTTGATTTTTAACTTTGATGTACCAGGGGAAAAAATGCAGAGTAGGATTTTTTCTGAAATCTTTTTTCCAAAGTCATCAAGAGCCCCAGCTGTAAAATGATGGGCTATTTTTTATCTGTCTCCTTTTATGTTTGCTTGTACCTTGAATATTGTTACTGTCCACCTTGAATTTGTTTAGTTGTATACAAACATTTTGAAATTAAAATTTATAATTTCATGGTACTGGTGAACCTCGGTAACAATTAAATTTTTGCTGTACACACAAATGTTATATGAAACAACTGAAAAAGCTACCAAGCAGACACATCAGCCTCAGGAATCTACATGACCACAATCTCCTGTGATAACACAATCCTAGTGCATTAATTTCCTTACAATTAGCAATTTGTAGCAATTACAAATGCTTTTGGAACCAAGATGTCAAGGATCTTCTATTTTATGAGAAAGTACTTATTTTTAAGGATATATTTTGTATCTTTACCGGTCACTAAGGGCTACTTAGAGCAAAGGAGTCTTTTCCTTTGTGAATGCAGACCTTTCCTTCTCTGTCTAAGGAAAAATTTTAAAAACTTGCCTGGGATAAACCTTTAGTTTGCAAAAGATTTGCTACCTTGTCCATGAGCTGTGAGCCACAAGGCATCTCTTCCTGGGCTGCTCTGCTCTGTGGGGAAAACTAGCTCCTGCCCTGCAGTCACCTCCTTTCTTAGGAGAAAGAACTCCCAACTTTCTTAGGCTCAGATGAAGAGCTAGAAGAGGCTATGTTCATATACTTGATGTATGTGAACATCAAGTAATATTGGTCCAATACACAGGTTGGTGATTCAGAACTAGGAAGAGTAGAGGTGGTCCAAAATCCATTTAATTTGAAGGGTCTCTAACTACCAGCTGTTGGAGGCACATTTGCACAAGCGCTGTGGAAAAGGTAATCCATTTACCATGCAGGTGGGACACTGGTCTGTACAGGTATTCCTTGTTGTCGTGGTTTAACCCCAGCCTATTGCTAGAGCTGGGATTACAGCTGACATCATTAATATCTGAGCTAACAATAAAAAGGGAAATGAAAGTATATTAACTGCACCCACTGCATAGCCATAAAGGCAAGGGTCTGTCTGAGATTAACAAACAGCTTTTCAGTGGAGACGGGACTATAACTCACTTCAGGGGCTCTGATCTTTGATGAGTTTATGAATGAAAACAAAGCTCGAGTGAATGAATTACGGACATGATTCACTCAGTTGTCTCATACACTTTTATGACCTTTTAGTGTTTTCAGTTGCCAGGAGGATGGGATGCTGGGATGGCCTGCAGGAGCCCTTTGCTTGAGCTCTGGCTCAGTTAAAGACTTGCAGTGTGTCCTTGGGAAAACCTCTTTAATATACCTCACCTCTTTAATATACCTCACATCCCATCTGTAAAACAGGAATGATAATTTTGTGTCATTTGTATGTAGGTCACCTGAATGTCAAATTCAGTAATGAAAAGTTCTGAGTTCTAGCCTACTGTGCTATATTTCCCCTGTCATCAGTAGAAATACTCTTGTTTACTCCAGCTAATATATATTGGTTTTTATATACCATTTCCAACCTAAATTACTCTGTCAAATAATCAAGCAAATAGTAAAATAAGCCAAAAGAATAGGGAGAAATGAGAACATCCAAAGGGGAGAAGCAGCTGTGGTAACCGACTCTGATGCTCCCACCCCAAAGAACTCATGAAGAAGTCTCGGCAGAGTCAAGAAAACAAAGGGGAAGAAATAATTTGGACTTTCATGATGTTTTTCAGGGTTCGTAATTCCAAGCTTTGTACCACAACCTACAAGGCCAAAGAACTACATGAGAAAAGTGGTGATTTTCATGAACTCATGTGACTGCTGGATCTGGACCTTTCCATATCAAACTGGTTGCTGCAACATGTCAACAACAGCATGAGGTGTTTACCATGCTACTAAAGAAAAATACTGCACAACAAACAGAGTACGCCTTGGGTTGTTTTGCTTTTTGCTGGGGCTGAATTCAAGAATAAGGGTGTGGTCAACTCATTCCCTGGAAGTTTTCCTATCCTGCTGCTCTTTCAAGTAGAATTTTGTCCCAGGCTGACTGATCTTGTAAACCCAGCTCTGCCTGAGATAGCTGATTTTGTAATGGATATTATCTAGAATCTTATCCTGTAGAAATTAAAGTAAATTCCATTACCCCTGTCAGGACCATTACCAGTGCTTTGTAGGTATCATTTCATAATGTGTATGCATATCAGTTACCATACATTAAAACAACCTCTTAGCAACATATTTTGAGTACTCTACCATCTTTTGGAGAGTGGACAAAATAAAGGGAAGACATGGGCTTTATGCAAGTAGACAGCTTCTGAAGGGTTAATGAAAAATGAGGAATTTGTGTATAGCTCATTAATTGTTATATTGCATCCCTTTATCTAAATTGTTAGTGGCCTGCTTAGTCAATTGAAACGTATTACTTTGATATTAAAGCTGCAATCAAAATCTTTATTCTTGTGCATGTTCTACTTGAGAATACTAATCCTTCAGAATAGGGCAGTTGGAATTATCTTGAAAATATTACAATTCAATAAACCATATGCTCAAAAATAGAGACATCAGGTTCAGCCAAATATCCTAGAAACCGATGCATTTATTTTGACTTTCCCATACAAACAGACCAATTTGAAATATTGTACGAAAAAGCCCATCAGGGTTTGGATTTAAATTCTGGCCTCATGTTCAGGAAAATGAGGATAATTTCATGCCAGCCTATCACACAAAATTAGCTTTGCTGTGGTAGTACAACAGAGCCCTGCACAGGGAGGGTGCATATTGTGGATTGTGATATGGTACATGGAGATTTTTGTATTTGTTACATAAGCCCAGAGTATTCCAACTAGTTTATGATGCTCTGTGAGGCATATCTGCTCTAGATTTTCTCTGTAGATCAAGGAGTGAGAGAAGAACTTTAAAACTTCTCAAATCTTACTGAGGCTTAGTTGTCTTCACAAAATGCTGTTTTCACCTCAGTGGAGATAGCAATGTGGACACATTCCCAAATTCAGCATTTACTTTACTCCCTAGAATAAAGAAGGGTGAGCGTGGCCCTTAGTGCCCAGGCAGCCAAGGGGTGTTGCAGAGCCACATTGCATTTGGCCTGTGTCAGAGCAGCCCAAAGGAGATCCCTGTTACAAGCAGTTTGAGTGGGAGACAAAAGCAAGAGATGGAGCAGACCAAAAAGAAAGGAAATAAGGGGTAACACCGATCAGTAAGACTGGTGTTTAGTCACCTATGTTTTCAATCATCACCAGGAGCAGAGTTTTGAAAGAGAAGAAGGGCAGTGAAACTTGAAGGGGTTTGTGGGAAAGAGGTGGCACCTCCACAGCCTTCATTTAAATAAGCCTAAATCCTGAGTGGCTTCATTCACCATGCTGGAGTTGGTTAGGAGTTGCAGAAGTGTATTAAGACATGTGGGTTGGGCAGCAGAGTGATAAAGATTTTTGTCTTGGACACAGGGAAGTGTTGAGAAGCTCAGTGTAACTGTGCTCATACACTCAAATGTGCACTCCAGCAGTGAAGGCACAGAGTACCTTCAAGTGTGTAGGGGATTGAGGTGCACTGCTTAGAGCATTTCCATTACATTTTATGTGATGTGGTTTCCTGAAAGAGCCAGCAAGACACAGAGCTCTCTTCATTCATTTTTCCTGCTAATTTAGAATGTACTGTGATCAGCATGTGCCTGTGTATGGGGGATGGGTGGGTGTGGGTGGGTGTGGATGTGGGTGTGTGTATATGTGCACATCCAGGTGGGAAATGCCATATTACTGGGAGCAATAATTTTATAAACAGAGAAAATTACAGACCAGTGCAGTAAAAGAATGAACACCCATATTAATATTCTGGTTTTTTCCAGGACAAAAGAAGGATAAGAGCAGGAAGTGAAATAGGAATGTTTGGTCAGAAATGTCTTTCTGTTTTCCAAGCTGTTCACAGAAACCTATGTTTCCATAGACATTTGTATGCCTTTACATTTCAGATTGTTAGTGTCATGACAGTTGTTATTAAGAAATATTATGTAGTGGGTAAAAAAATGTTTCACATATTCTGCTGATTAAGTTAATTTGTTCAAGGACATAATTAAAAATCAGGTTTTCTAAAATGCACCTTTTAGTGTTAAATTTGATGATATCAACTCAAATAAATCAAACTTGACTGCAACCTACGGAAAACAAATGCTTGAGCATTGTTTTAAACCACATGGTAAATAGAAAGCTCAATAATGAGGAGATGGTGCCAGGAATGCCAGGATATCATCTTCTTGCTATGATTAGACTTAAGGTTGGTGACATTGATGCAACTTTGACTTCAAGAGAGGAAATATTTCATACTAAACAGAGCAAGAATGAATCCCCCTTGGAATAGTAAAGGTACAAATTGCTTTCGTTTTCATTTCTGTACTGCTAAATTTGTATTTCATGTGTGGGACTGTAATTGATGACTGCTTACTTGTCTGGATGAAGAAGGTTGAAAAAAAATGCATTCTGATTGTCAAAGGTTTTTTTGTGTTAGTGGCTAAAATAGCAGTCATCATGCTGAAATCTTTGTAAACAACATACAAGCAATTCTTTTCTTCTTAAGCAAAACAGAAAAGGAGAAAAGAAGCTTCCAAGCCTAAATATCCTTGTATCATCTGGCTGACATCTGGGACTATAATGTACAAATTTTCCTGGAAATATGATTTGTATCAGCTAAGCAAACTCCAGTGTACCAGTTAAAGCATTAGATCTTCAGTTAAAGCTTTGAGGGATTTGAGGAGATTTTAACACCAGGTATCCTAATTCCCTTTCTACCAAGGTTCACAGTTAAAAGTAAAGAGGTTTCTTCCACAGTGTTTGTCAGTAAATACTGTAAAATCTATAATTATTATTTTCATATGCCAATTTCTCAACTCTTCCAAAGACTCCCAGTTGCCTCTCATTATCTGATAGTCCCATATCTAAATTTCCCCTGATCCCTTACAGACAAGATTATGTTCCAGTTAACAGTGTAATTCATTAACATTCTCTGTGTTGTAGAGGAAGCGAAGCAAAACAAAGCTCTCTCCAGTTAACATTATTTTCACATCTTTTCAGGAAGAGGTGGAGTTGTTTCTTTATTTGTCTTTGCTGAGCTTTTATCTTAGTCATTGTTCTCTCATGAGAATTCCAGTGCATTGGAGGAAAAAAAAAAAAAAAAAACCAGTTTTCTTTCCTTCTATAGCATATGAGCATGATCCTTCTTCAGCATTATTTGGGACATGTTTTGGCTTTGGTATTGTAACAGAGTGAATGACTGAGACTGAGGATGCTTGGATTTTATCTTGCCCTTGTCTTGGAACTGCCTTGAGGAAGTGACTTTTATTTGAGGGGGGAAAGCCATCAAGTCTGTTTAAGACATGGCAATTGTCAGAGCCTGATGAGTCAATGAAGGGGAAAACACAACACTGAAGTCAGTGGCAAAGGACTCAGATAGTGATCCAGAGACCTGTTCCAGTTCTATCTTATTTTGTTTATTAACTCTGATTAGCATTAAACCAGAAATGGAGTTTGTGTTCTTATTGAAGACCAATTAAATCAGCTTAGATTTGTTTACAGAAAAGTAGAACCCATGAAGAACCTATGTTTCATTTCAGGAAGGAATTTTTTTTCATTTCATTTTAGGAAATAATGTCAAGTAATTCCTCTAGGGTCAGTTTCCAGAGCCCGTAATAAAACACTTGTAGTACTTTAAGGGAGAATTATATGTAATTGGGAAATATTATGTGCAATTGGGAAACATTTGCAAGAGAAAGGAATCTGGGAAGGATCAGTAGCACACCTCTTTTTACTCTGAACTGAACCAAATTTGCAGTTTTCTATATTCACCCTTTGTTTTCCCTGCTATGTGGGATGTACACAGAGGCTCTCATATAGATGATTTTCTCAGCTGACTACACTGCTCATTCTAAGATGGGGTAGCTGGGTGTTTGTAAGTCTGAAAGGAGAGATGACAGGGCATTCTCTCTTACAGGCATCCTGATCCTTAGGGTGATTTTTGGGTAAGTCCACCATATCCCATAGATCCTTTCCCTTCTGCAGATCTCTAGTGTGTCTCATTTTTGTTCAAAAGGACGTCTTGTCCCTGATCCAAGAAAGCACGTATAAGAGACTAACCATATATTTTAAATAGAGGACAAACAACAGGTTTACAGAAAATATGTATTTGAGATTTCTGACCTACTGTTTTTCTTCACTGGTTAGTATTAATACAACTCAGATAGACTGCAACTGCTCCGTTGTAAGAATACATGTTTGTGTTTTGTTTGTGTGTAAGCTGTAATTGTTACAGAGCCTATTCCCTGGAAGAAACATGCAAATAAATCATTATGTGTTTTTTCTGTGCTCCATTATACACTTCATTCAGTTCATTGCCTTCACAAGACAAGTGAGAGAGTTCATTTTGTTGACTGCATTTTCCTAAGGCCTAATGGTATCACACACACCATGTGCATGACACACACATGTTCCTGCATCACTGCTCAAACTGCAGTGGATCCCGACCATTTTCTCTGGTAAGTGTTTAACTGAAAGTCTTTGTACCCCTAATCCACAAGCCTGCAGCAGACAGCCTGCTCAGGCACTGCCAATAGTAGACATTTGAACTCCAATAACCTGTAAGTTGGAACTTAGGTGACAGCATCAGAGAAAACTGGAAGACCATTTCTCCTATTGACAGCAGCTAGGTCGTGATCTTGTGGACTGAACTCAGTATAATTTCTCCATGCTTTTTCATGCAGCTTTATTTTTTATTACTAGGATGTGATAAAGCAGTGGCAAAGGCTGTTCCATTGTTGATTTCCAGGGTGCCATCCTTTCTTGTATTTAGGAAATCAAATACCCTTATGCTCACAGGGCATACACCTCAGAAATTGTAAGGAAAAATGCAGAAATCTTTCATCTATCCCCTGTCTTGTCCTTTACACATCATGAAAGGACTCCACCTGCTGTAATTACCAGAGGTCCAAACTTACTAAATTGTAGCCTTTGCAAAACTGTTGCATGTCAACAGCTACTTTTGGGCAACCAGCAGGTCTGGCTCAAATTATTTGAATCTGCTGGGGGTTGTATTACCATCCTTTTCTTTTTTAAGGGGAAAAAAAAAAAGTGTATTTCCCTCCACACATACATGCAGTCTTCTAGTAGTATTGTAAAATACACTCTTCTGGACTCTGGGTTGCTGTAATGTTGTTTCAGCTGATAAGTGTTAACAAGAAGCCAATACAATGGAGTATGAAGCCAGTGTGAGAGCTCCATCAGAGCAGATCTTTACCGAGAACAACAAACACTGTAAGATGATATGTGTGATCTTTTCCACCAGGAGTAGAGAGGCAATAGATTGAATGCACCAAAAGCTTTTTGAAACTCCTCTGCTGCTATCCAAGTTTTACCTCTTTGTCTACTTGTATAGTCAAATGAAACTCCATTTTCACTCCTTTCTCTTCTTTTTTCTTTCCTTTTGTACACTTTACTTGCCATTCTAATTAGCTTTCTATTACTACTTTAAGGGGCAAATAGTGATGCCTGTTCTATAGAGGCTGAGAGCTTTTCTGCAGGCAGCTGTGGATGGGTTTGCTTACATTGTTAGGCAGGAAGGGCTGGAGCAAGGATGGCTGCTTGCCTGGGCTGTGGGAGAGTGAGCACGAACCCCTTTCTAGACTGGGTCTGCATCACTAACCCTTCTGGAGGACAGGCTTGTGGAAAGAACACTGCCTTTTCTCATCCACAGAAGAGTAAGGGTGATGTTCTCTGGAGAAGGGTAGTTAGAGAATTGATATAAAGATGATTATAAGATGTTAAAAAGAATTAAACCTTCATGTGTTCCTATAAAGTTTCTATGCCCTTACACTCAGCACGAGCAGTGTTCCCATCGTTTCCCAATTCCAAGTACTGGGCACAGTCTAGGACTTTTCAGAACAGCTGAAAACAGGCCCTAAAAGAGCACCAGGTCGCCCAAAATCTTACAGAACCTGTGTAAGCACTAAGATGTAGTGGTTAGAGATGAAACAGGAGATTTCAGTGACCCTGGTAATGGCATTTGTTTCCTCTTCCTCATCCGACACTGATCCCTTTTGCAAAACACTTAGAAGTCTGGGAAGTGTTACACAGGAATTAAGTGCTATTTATTAGGCAAAGTGCTGAAGGAAAATGTGGATTATTGATATTGCTTCCTCGTTGTAGATGAAAGGAAGACTCGTGCCAGGGAGCTCTGTTCCTCATATAGCCTTTTGGATGTGAGCACTCACACCATGCTGTTCACCTGCTGGTTTCAAAGCCTCCAGGAGGGTATGCCTCACAGGAAGTGTTCATGAGGTACAGGGAGAGAGCAGTCTGCCTAGGATCACCCCATTTTCAATGTAAAGCCCTTGATCCATGTGGTGTGCAAAGCTTGTGATTGCTCATCAATGAGGGCCCTTCTGAGACATCTGGGCTTGCTGTGGAATGCCAGGGAACAGCCCTGTATCTGGGGAGACCCTGCAAACCTCCCCTTGCCTCCTGCTGAAGGCAGAGCTAAGTCTGGCAGCTCTAAGCTGCCAGTTGTGGATTTGTGTATTTAGGGCTGGCCTATTTGTTCAGCTTTAGCATTATGCCCATGGAAAATGCTGGCCAATAAAGCATAAATGCCTTTATCCCACTAACATCGGCACTTCTTGTTTTCTAAAGGACTCCTGAGACCACTGAAATAATGCAATTAGCACGTGTGGTATGGTAGAGCAGGGACAAAAGAGAATAAGACAGGTTTATTCTGCAGAAGAAAATGTATGTGGAATTTAATCCTACAGCCTGTTAGGGTGACCATCTCCACACTGTGGGCAGGTGCAGGGAACTTGAGAGTTTGAGCAGGGGAGAATTGTGATCTCCAGTCAAGTAATTGAGATTACTTGGTCAAAATACAAAAGCAGAAAAATACAGTATATGAAAATACAGTTACCAGAGTAAATAGAAGCTGCTTTTGCCAATAGTCTAATATTGTTTCACAGCTATCGGCCAAGCCATTCAAAACACAATTAAAAAAAAAAAAAAAAAAGGAAAAAAAAGCCAAATAGACAGATTGTCTTCATGTTTCAGGAGAAACCAAAACAGTCTGGAGGTGGCAGTGGCCTACACAGAGGAATGTTGTCCTGAGTCTCAACAAACTCCATCTGGTCTCAGACTCTGACTTCATTTTGTTTGATTTGGGGCATTTAAAATTATATTTGTTTTCCTAATCACCAGCATACTCCTGCTGGGCTGTTCAGTAGAAGTGAGATGTCCTTGTTAGATTACATCTTCCTCTTCTCTTGCTGGTGCTAGCATGCAGAGCAGGCACCTTTTCTCATTCCTTCTTGATATTTCCAGCTAAAAATGCTAATGGTGCAATAAGTGCTAAGACCAAGTGCTCTGCTTTTGCTGCTTCTCTAATGCTGGAGTGTCAGGATCTTCTCTGCTGGAGATGACCCCAGATGCTGGTGGAAGCCGCTTTTCCCAACCCAGCTGTCCAAGAAGGAGTCAGGAGTCTTCTGCTCATGTTCTCAGTGATGTTTATTGTTTCTTATCTAAAATATTTTCTGTCTGACCCGCCGAGCTCTGTTCAGCAGGTCAGTCCAAGGCGCACTACCACCCACGGGGCTGGTGCTGTCTTTTATACTATGAACTACCTATTAGATATTTACAATTGTGTGCCAATCCCTAACACCTATGTTAGACAGTGACTTTCTACTCTGAACCAATCTAAAAATGCCAGCATCATCTAAAAGATGGATGTTAGGAAGAAGAAGGAAGAAGGAGAGGGCACGCCCCAATCCCTCCATCTTAGGGATTACAGGGGGAATCCCTCCCCCCTGTACCAAATCCCAAAATTTCTCCTTTCACCCTATGACTACTGCTACTGTGTTGTCTAAACTTTTGTGACTTGTGATTCCTCATATAAGCTTGGTAATTTGTTCCATGGGCTGAGATCAAAGCCCCAAGTGTTTTTGGCTTCCTGCCAGGGCTCCCCAGACGCCTGTCCAGGGTTCAGGGCACTGAGAGGGATGTCTTGGATTCCGACACTGGAGCACATGGCAAACACAGCCATGGTTAAACATTCCTTCTTAGGTCTCTCACAGATAATTGTAAATGTGAAGATACCAATTCACAAAAGGCTTTGCACGGTTACCAGCACATAGCTCTGATTCCTGTGGTGGGTACCATGCACATTTACCCTGAGGAGTTCAACTTCCTCTTTTGGACACTCTGGCGAAGATATTCCAGCTACTCTCAGAGGAGCAATGGAACTGCTACCCTGTTGTGAATACTTATAGTGCCACCCTTGAGTTTTTAATGCCCAATGCCCTTTTACACAGTCACCTCTCTCCAGGGGGTTTTGCTGAACCCCTGCAAGCCTGCCTGTCTGCCCCTTCTTCTGCCTCCACACACAGCTGATGGAACAAGGGGACTTATTCTGACTACATCAGGCTTATACCCATTTACTATGCTCCAGGCGCTACTCCTTACTGATACTATGAGGAAGAGTCACTACCTCACCTGATTTTAGCTTTTTCAAGATTTGGCTTCTAGCCTCTTTCTACAAAAAGTGGAGGCAGACAGGCATCTCTAGGTGGAGGTTCAGTCCATCCTCAGAGGTGAATCCCACTGTACCTGATTCACTCCTGGTGGAAGCAGAGGGTTACAAATTGTGCAGCCTGCTGCTGCCCTTCCTTTGCATTCAGAAGGGGTGACTGGTGAAAGGAAGTGGCCCCAGGCTCAATCAGCAGAGTCTCAGCAGAGAAGCACTCAGCGTGGAGGAGTGCCCACCTTCCCACCTACTTCCCATTCACCAAAGCACATTGCTTCCCAACCCACAGGGTACGTCTGTGCCTGAATGACAAAACTGTCTTCTTCAAGCCTGTGTGGGCAAGAGGTATATGCATCAGTAAACAAAATGTTTAGAAACACTTTGCAATCAGTCTATTTTTAATCTTTCCCTTCTCTCTCTCATTCTGTCCTGCCCCCTTCCTCATTTTGGTTCATTTCACCAAATAAATATTAAATGTTTTACTTCACATGCTCTGATAGTTTTCTTCAACTCTCAAATTCTTTTCTTCATTGGAGAATATTTTAATATATTATAAAGTGTATTTTTTAATAAGAGAGAGTTTTCACCAAACAAATCATCAGTCACAACAAAATAAAATGCATCTTGTCTAACATTATAACCCTAATGCCAGGTGAGTTGGAGCAGTTTTGCAGGTCCTTCATCACCCCATCATGTCTCCTGCAGCAAGATGGGCCAGAGAACAGACCACTCCTGTGGCCACTGCTTGTGTCAGCTCCATTCAGAGCCAGAGGCAGGCTGCAGCCCTGTGGCACAGCCCTGGGGGCAGCCACAGGACCAAACACAGGCAGACAATTCCCTTTGGAGGGGAGGTAGTCTGCAGAAGCTCCACAACAGTCAGGGAAGGATTCCCAGCTGTTGGACTCATTGCAGCATTTTCTGCAGCATGGTACAAATTGAGAGGGGAGTGGGATGCAGAGAGATGAACTTTCACTTTTCTCCAACCATCCAAACTCTCTCACTGGTAAGAATTTCAAAATTAAGGAACATTTCCTCTTCCTACTTCTTCATAGAGGGAGAAAAAAAACAACTTTGATCCAGAAGATGCTTACAGGAAGAGGACAAAGCCCATAGGCCTTTTCCAGTGCTGCTGCCCCACAATAATGACCTTAGTCCCAGGCCTGGAAGGAGAGTTAGATGCAAGGAATTTGTCTGCACTTCTGGATGCCTTTAAATCCAATTGGATGTCATTTGCCAAGGCTGATTGCACCAAAGGGGGCATGTGAGTTTGACAATGCTCTTTTGTCCCCAGGCTTCAAGATTCAGTCCTCTAATTAATACATCCTTTTAACCTCAGTGTATGGGCCCACCTTTACAAATAGCTTGGCAAGTGTGTGAGCCAAAGAAGATGCTGACCTTACCAGCTAGGACATGAGCTTGCAAAGTGTCAGCTGTATTGAAATTATTTCCATGCAGAAACCTCCTAGATAATTTGCTGGACTTTCATGAGATATCCAGCGTCCATCGGGGAGGAAACACTTTGCTGGGACAGTGTGTCTGTAGTCTGGGAAAAAAGACATGCTGCAATTTTGCACCCCAGCTTCCAAGAGCTTGCCCCTGTGCCTCTGCCTTGCCTAAGTCAGTTGCCCTCATCCACCCTGCTGCTGTGACTTCCACTCTATTTCGGTCCAAGGTTTTTGTGATGGCTTCACTTTGTAATTAGAAGTGCTGCGAAGCATAGCTCAGAGAGTGATAAAGGATGGGGAGGATGAAACAGCAAGGAGCTGCAGAAGGATGCTGACTTTCACTACCTGCTGTCCTGGAGATGCAGCTGCTGGCACCAGAAGGCTTCCTGCAGCTGCTGAGCTCCCCATGCAGCAGGGCACTGAGTAGGGCAGCACTTTTTGGTACTTCAGGCAGCCAGCTTTGGGCAATTGTCCTTTCCCCACATGTGAAGAGTGGGGAAACTGTCCATTCCCCACCCCAAGCTCTGGGTGAGCATTGCTCAGCAGGTGTGGGACTGGCTAGCAGCCATCAGCAGAGCCTGGGCTCTGTGAGCACAGGGCTAGTGTCTCCTTTGCCTGAGCAGTGAGGCTCAGGCTGCCCACAGACCAGTGAGTTCCTAGGAGAGAAAAGCCACTTGCAGGATTGGATCCTTGTCCCACTGCAAAGACAGGAGCAGGAGCAAGGAGCTAAATGATCTCTTTCCAGCACACACTGGAGGGAAGAGCTGTGGAGCTCCAGCTCACACTGGAGGAAAGGTAGCACTGGTCCAAAGTCTTTACACAGGCCCATGGTGCAGGAAGGGGAATGCAGGTGGGGAAGGATAAGGATGTCCTGGTCCTGGACCAGCAGGCCTACTTCTGGCTAGCAGTGTTGCATAGCTTTGACATATGGGATAAATGCTTCTGATCTGCTTATATTTTCTCTGGAGACTCATGTCTCAAGTGCAGAAGACCTAATGCCTTCCCTTATTTGTCCTGCCCATGCCAGCCATACTTTTTGTTCATCAGGAAATGTTGTTATGGCCCCGCTCTACTGAAAAGACCTGTCCCAAGCAACAAAGAAAAGAAAACAATCAAGGGAATCTCCTGGACCAATTGAAAAAAAGTTGCCCAAGATTAATCCTTAGAAGAATCTGAGATGAAATAAAAAAACAGCAACTGTAACATTTCAAAAGGAAAGAAAATGCTCTGAGAAGTAAGAAAATTCTTTCTGTGTCCTTCTGATACATGCAGCTTGTCAGCTAGGCTGGCAGTCTGGGCAGGCAGAGAGGGTAAGTCACTGAAAATGTAGCCTGTGTTTTGATTGAGGAGAGACTGTGCACAATTAAGAATCCTTAGCATTTTCGGCCGTGAACATTTTTCAGCTCTTATGTGAATAAAAAGGGGCATTTCCCAAGGCCAAGAGTGGATTTTTGCAAGAGCTGCATTCCTGCTGAAACCACACTCACTCTGAAGCCTATGTGATCTCACATTTTTTTACTTGGCTATAAGGAATTCAATGCTTTCCACAAGGTGTAACATCTGTCACACATCCACATAAGCATTGTTTATTTTTATGAAACATGAGCTATGCTTACAGTTGCTTGCTCTCACTCTGCATCCCCCAAATGAGAATCTGCAAGGAGAATCACAGCACTTAATTTTCAGTGGTTTGTAGAGGCATAATATACAAAGTGGGCCTTCTGTAGCACACTGATAATCCTACATAATTACACATATATGCAGAACTAGTGTCAACAAACTGAAATCAAAGTCTGCTTTGAAAAAAAAAATCCGTGTTATTACACAGAATAAATCACATAGAGGAGATGTGCAGCTGTATTCAGATGCTGTCTAGAAGATGGAGAAGAAAGGTGTGATTGAGCAAGGTTTCAGTTTTGATCCAGAGCTGCTGCTGACTCCCTCTTCACCTCCAGCAACTTTGCTGGCTGGGTTTCTCCAACTGTGAAAGGCAGAAGGGATAATGTTTATGTAGAGGTGTGCTGTGAGAGCTATTGGCTGCATCTGTGTGAATGCTAATTTATTACTGGTGAAGTATAGCCCAGATGAAAGTGTTACAGCATGAAGCCTTCAAAGTGGATCTGCTGGTTGGCACTGCAGATTTTTATCTGAGAGGGCTGCATAACCAAGGCACAGCCTGGAGGTGACGACCACAGGGATAAATTCATAACCTGGGCAAGTACTACCGGGGAAGAAACATGCAGGGGATGTGGGTCTGGAAAACAAGCACAGTGTGTATTGCTCTGAATTTTTAGCTTTATTTTGACCCTGTACTTTATCTGATTTTCTAGTAAGTGATAGTCTATTGATCCAAATTCACCTCTGATTAAGTCCAACATCCTGAGAGACGTTCACCCACGCATACACCCAGCAGCTCACAGCAAAGGAGCTTCTGAAGAGAGTACACATTCTGTACTGTACATGTGAGTAGAAAGATAAAAAGTACAATGTAAAGTATTGTTGTTTATAACTGGGAGAATTTGGCCTTTAACTAGATGCCATGTTGTGCTGACATCTGTCTTCCAATGTGGTAATTTTTTGTCCCTTTTGAGCAAGATGCAGTGAATATGATGGGGTGCGTCAAGCCTTTCCACCTTAATCCAAGGAAGCAGCCTACACACAGCACTTCAGTTTCATGAACGCCCAGATGGCATATTTCTGGGGGAAGGGGTGAGTAAAAGCACACGTGTGTGTGTGTGTCTGTGTCTGTGTGTGTGTGTCTGTGTGTGTCTGTGTGTGTGTACCCACCTACACACGGGTATTTGGCTATGAGGCCACTGATCGGTACGTTCACAGCGTAGAGGTAAAAAGGAATGTGTTTATTCTGTAACCCATAAAAGCATCTCATCGTAACTGCATCTTCTGTGAGCCCTTTCCCCCTCCTTCAGACAGATTATAGCATTTGCCACAGCTCCAGACCAGGGTGTGGGTCAAATATGGAGTTTGCCAACAGCTCACATCTCTCCGGTATCCATCTGACACACACCGTTCCCTCTTTGCTCCTCTTTCTTTTACACTTCCGGCAAGAGAAGGACTCAGTCCTCAATAAACTAAGAGCAAATTCCCCCTTCTGCATTTCCAGTACTTGCTTACCTTGAACAGTAAATAACTAAAGTTCAGGCCATTTCCTACAAGTCACTGTGATGATCAGATTGGTGAATAAGCTCATACTGCACTCCATGTAGGCCCTACAAACCCCAGCCAGATCTCTTTCCCTTGCTTGGGCGTGCAATCCACCCACCTCTTTAGCCTGGGGTACTCGATTTATCAGTACAGCTTCACTTTACTGAGGCTGAAATGCCAGGTCAGACAAGAGGAGCAGGCACTTCTCTGCATTGCATCCTGCAGGGTGAAAATATTCATCCTCTCAAAAGTGTGGGAAAATTCTTTTCTGAGCGAGCAGAAAAACTAAAGTTGTACCTCCAGAGTGCTTAGGGGACACGCAGGCCTGGAAGTAGCAGCACACGAGAGGAGAACCCCACAGAAAAGTGACAAGATTAAAGGATCTTCTCTCCCCCACCCCCTTCTCCCATCCCTCCCCCGAACGGGTAGCAAAATCAAAGTTAAAAATGTATCTATGGAAGGGACTGATGAAAGATTAATAATTAATTTTAGAGCAGCGATACAGCATTTTTTGAAATGTAAATTTGATGCGCAAAAGTGGCATATTATGATAAGCAGGAGCAACAAGGGAGAGTGAGTACAGGAGGGCCTGTTGCTCAGAGACAGGCTAGTGAGGAGCACTTACAGCCGCCTTTATTTTTTCTCTTCCCCTCCCTCTCTCTCTTTATGCAAACTTATTATCTGAACTTAGGAGGTTTTGAAGAAGTTTAAGGGCTGCGTATCTGAGGCACAGTCTTCAGAGCACATCTCAGCTGTGGTTTTGCCTTGAAAGCTAAATCTCTAGTTGTGCATTGCCATCCAGTGTCTTCCCATACTTCACTTCTCCTGACCGCTCCCGTCACCGTGGTGCTGCTAACTGTTCCATTTCATTACCAAGACTTTCCCTTCTGCTTCTAATATTTGGATTTAATTCTCTGCCCCTTCCCCTCCCTGCCCCATGCCCACTTCCCTCACAACTCCCCTCCTCCTTAGCTCAGGCTCTTTTGAACCATCTCCTTTTGTGCTTTTTCCAGTGCATGGTGCAGGCTCTTTTACTCCCCCCTTTCTTTCCCCAGCCCTGTTTACATGAGGGCTTTGAGAGCAGCTTCACCGTGCGCTCTCATGAGAGTTGTGCAAATTGCACCAGTGCTTTCGTTGGAAGAGACACTCATCTCTGGAGCCCCATGCTGTGCAAGAGTGCATCAAGACCAAGTAAGCCCCTTGATGCTGCCTCACGCTGTGATCCTCCTTTGCACAGTGTCATGTGTCAGGACGGTTTTCCCACAATGCATTCTTTAGTTCGGTGGCAGGGGAAAAAAAAAAAAAAAAAAAAAAAAAAAAAAAAAAAAAAAAATGCCCCCATCACCTGGGTACTGAATTTGTGAAGGTAAACAAGCACCTCGCCACAAGCTCAGAAANAAAAAAAAAAAAAGAACAAATAATCTGCTGCCGTCACAGGCAAACACATTACCTGCAGGGAAGGGAGAGGAGCCAATCTTTCACTGAATCAAATTCACTCCCTAAAGTTGTCTTTGGATGTGTTTTTATTAATTATTGCCCAGGCGGTCCAGGCTCTGACCCTTCCAACTTTTTGCCCATTGCACGGTTGTTGTTTTTGCAGACGGCAGAATTTTGAAAATTGTTGAGGAAAACAATATCTTTTTTGTACTTTCATTGCCTTACTTGCATTCAAATGATGGTTTTATTAATGCATAGTGACAGATCTAAATTTCACAAGTACAATTAATGCCATATAAATCATTCATATCCCTGCCCTGTCATTTACGGAAATATAGCATAAACTCCATATCCTTATCTTAATTAAGCTGATAACGCGCAACAGATCCAGCTCCGAATTGCAACTGCAAAGAGCCCTGAACGCTGCAGGCTCTCTCCCCGAGCACGTGTTTGTGCAGGGCTTTCACCGCCCAGCCAGACGTCACCTGCTGCAGCAGCTGGGCAGGCTCCGCAGCCCGCTGGAGAGCAGGAATCGAGCCCTGCATCGCTCTGTGGTTTGCTGGCAAGGTTTCGACACCGCCATGAGATTTGATGTTTCTCCTGCAGGGAACCCACACAGCTCCGCAGCTGAGCCTCGGGTGTCGGCAGCGAAGCACCCACGTACAGCTGCGAGCAGAGGCGCTCCATCCACACCAGGCACCGCCGCAGCCCGCAGCGAGGCACGGCTGGCTCGGGGAGGGGGCAGGATGCAGGATGCAGGATGCAGGCAAAAGTTATAGCAGAGCGCTTTGAACTCACGCAGCCCTGCCGGATGCAGAGGGACAGGCTGCGGCGCCACCCTCGCCTGGGGCCATGCGGGAGCAGTGTCCCGCACACACAGCACCCAGTCCCTGCCCCTGCGGGAGGGCAGCCTGGCCGCAAGCCAGGTGCTGCTGACCTCTCTCGCCCTCTCAGCAGCCTCGTGCGTTGCCGATGTTTGCCCTGTTCGAGGAAGACTGTGCATTCCTCGGTGCAGCTGCCCTTCTGTTCCTGCACAGACCTCTGCCCCCTGCCCTTCACCTCTCGCCACGATGGGCAGCCCTGCCAGCCCCGATGTGCGAGGTTAGCTGGCAGAAGGATGGGGTTTGTGCGTGTCTGACATCAGCCCCGGGGGAGATGAGGAGAGAAGGGAAGCTGGTTTTTGGGAAGGAGGAGAAGGAGTACTCCAACAGTGCAGCTGGAGCAAGAGGCAGGCTAAGGTAAGAAGAAATATTACAAAAGAGTATTTTCTGGCTTTGCCCCAGAAAAGCATCCTATTCAAGAGGAGCACTTCAGCATTTGCTTATGTTTAAGCACGTGCTCAATTCCTGTTGACCTAAACAGAAACGAAGCATATGTGTTTAAATGAGCATATGCTTAAGTGCATTCTTCAGACAGGAGGGATGGAGGCAATTAAGCACATATCTATATGCAAGCTAACTATCTGTCATTTACATTTAGTAATTGTGATGCATTTTGGACAGTGAACAATTCTGGCAAGGAATTTTTTTACTAATCATTTCACAACATTTGATAGCTTTAAGGAAAAGACAACATTCTCTGTTCCTTTGAAATAAGTTTTTCTCCCTAAAAATACCACAATAAATAAATAGACCAAACCATTGATTTTGTAATTGCAGCTTTTCTCAAGGAGGTAACAAATAGCACTGGAATGTAAGCTGCTGTCTGTGTCCACTCTGGGTCATTTCACCAGAGAGAGACATCTTGCATAACCATGAAAGGAGACAGAACTGTCATTTAAGTCTTGACACACAGAATAAACTTTTCCCATCCATTGTTCCCTTGTATATGTGTAAACGCTACCTTTAGTGGGCATGGTTTGATTTAGGCCTTCCCCACATTGCAGCTGGTTTAATGGAATGCCATAATAGTGTCACACGGTTATTCTTGAAAAACAGCTACTAAATGTTGGTGTTACTTATTGTAGCAATATTTATGTGAGAATGCTGCAAATACTTGGGAAAAGGTTTTAGAGGTTGAAAGGCGAGTATAACCATAAATTATGAGAAATGCTGCAGTTGGGAAGTGACATAAAGTTCAATGGCCTCAGCTGTCGACACTGTGTGTTCATTGTTTTGGACACTCATGTGACTGCGGCTCAGCCAGCCGAGGGCTGGTTCTCTCCCTTACTGGATGGGATTTCAATGCAGGATTGTGGAGGTTTTTAAAGTGATTCTCTAATGTCTGTTGTGTAACTTTCTCATCTCTGACACAAGAATCACCCTAAAAGCCAACCTTGGTAGTCTGAGTGACTGAAACAGATGATGGGGTTCACATGAATGCTGGCTTACAGCACTAATTCATGTTTTATTTCCTCATAACACTGAACAGAGAAACAGAAGATAAAAATGCAGTGCTGACCAGAGAGGCAAATTTATTTCTTTGAGGTTTATTCCCAGGATGCTTGAACTGCTTTTTGGGATCCTTTCACCCAGCAAAGTGTAGAGAAACCCAGAGCCAAAGCCAGCCCAAAGGGTCACAGTGCTGCTGACACAGTGGGGTTTCCCTACCAGGCAGAGAACATCTGGGGCATCTCTTGCCCCTGGACTAGGAGGGAAGGAAGAAGGGATGGAGCTGGGACAAGGAGCCTGAGGGAAGATCTGCAGAGCTGGGCTGGCTGCTGCTGTCCCCTGCCGTGGCCATCTCTATTTGATCTCATGCTCAGCAGCAGCCTGCTGGCTTCTCTCGGGCTGTGACACAGGCAAAGCAAGCAGCAAAGCCAGGATAACCTTTCTGCTCACAACAGCCCACGGCATCTTTTGCCTGTATCTAGACTAGCACAAGGGAAGCCTGGAATAGATAAGGTCCTGAATTGCAAGATTGCGCCAAACTGTCCTCAGACATCCTGTGCCATCCTCCTCCTGACACCCTCCTCAGGCAGTGGAGAGCTTTATGGCTTAGGTAGATTAGATTGGTCCCTTTATAAAGTTCATTTTGAAATGGAAGTATCAAGTGTTGTGGCGTGCAGTGAGGCCTCCAACCTCCCCTCAAAACTTTTAAGCATGCTCTGGAGGGTGGAGGGAGGGGAGAGTTGTACCCAAACCAGAGGGTTTGCTCTGTGGGCAAGGAAGAGTCCACACACAAAACTGTGGGCAAATCTCAGAGAGTGCCATTAGGGGTTATTACAGTCCAGTCAATAAAGTCCTTAACAACCATACCTGTAGTTCTCTGTGCACACACCCCATGCTACTTGCTGCCTTGTATCCCCTCCAGCCTGCCCCTGTCTGTGCCAGTCCCTGAGCAGCTCAGCCAGATCCACGGTACTGTGATGTGAACGCTACTGGTGCTGCAGTTATGGCGTGATCTACAGAAGTGTCCACATCTTTGAGAAACTCCACTTTTCCTTCAGTGTTACTGCTTTGCCTTAGTTAGGCTTTCAATTCTCTGTGCCCATTGGTATCAGCAGGATGTTCATGAAGCCTCTGGGCAGTTTCCTCATGCCAGAACCACATTGGTGCTGTCCCAAGAGTTACCAGGTCACCAATAAGCAATCCAATTGAAAAAAATCTCAGAATTTGTGCCTGAGCAATCAAAATCCTTTTATCCTTCTCCCTGTGGCTGGAGAAGCTCCTTCTGTTCAGTAGCAGAGGTGGAAAAAACAGGAATTTCTGGAGACAACTCTGGCACCTAGGGTCCATTCCACCACTGCAGAAGTCTTGCCAGCCTGGCAACTTTTGCAGGAACAAATGCACCTTGGAGATGGAGCACTTTGATGCTCAGGGCTTAGAGCTTCCTGTCCTTTTACAGCATTGAATATGTTATGCAAGTACATGTGGCTACAGGTGCATGCATTTGCACAGTGTTTGTGAAACATCACTTATTCTGCAGTTATAAAAAGTCTGTAATGCATGTTAAATTATTTTTTTCCCTGATTTGAATATTTGGTTAATAAATGGGACAGCCTGTAGCAATGCTCTCTTCTGCCAAGACAAGGGTAACAGGGACATTGTACAGATATGCATTTAGCAAAGTTGGAAAATGTCATTAGCATATAAAACCTAAAATCATCATAAACCCATAAAAACTACGGTAAACCAACAAGTAAAATCACAGTAAGTCTATAATCACATAACCCCTGTAATAAATTGCTGTTGTGTAGTAAAAGCTGATTAAAAATTTATTAAATCAGTTCAAACTATGCAGGTCTCACCTTAATGCATCCCATGGTGTTCACCCCGACTTGCATGGAGCCCTTTGCTTCCTTGCCTCTCCATACATACCCACAGTGATGGGGCAGACAACTTCTGCTTACCTGTACCAGACCTGCAAATCAATAACTTACAGTGTGCAGAGACAGTGCCAATAAAGATACTCTGCTTGAGCCTAGCAAACGTGCAGGCACATCATCTAAAGCATAAATATGGCACTGGCCAAGTTAGATGGCTGCCAACAGCAGTCTTGCTTTCAATGCCTTCTCCTCCTCAAAGACTGCTAGTACATGTGGTTCAAAGTTCTTCCTGACAGCAGAGAGGCACCTAAAATACAGCTACTGGGGAATTAGCTGATCCCAAATATAGATCCCAAATATAGACCAAAAGCAAGTGCCAGTACCTTGCTGCATCCCTTTCTTCAGACAGCTGTTGTGGGAGGAGGTTCAGGGCAAGCTCTGCACACCAGGCAGTGCCACAAAGGCCCCTTGCTTTGCTTGCAAATCCTGAGGCTCCTATTCTGGTTCTGTGGGATGAGATGACTTAACCTCACCCCATTCTTTTCTCTGACTCCACCAAGAAGCAGCAGCCAGCAGCAAGAGAAGTTCATGAAGTTCAGCATACACTCAGATTTGTGATGGGGACACTCAGAGCAGCCTTGCCTGGTCCCTCCACACCAAACACCCTCAGTGATGAGTGACCTCAGCAGCTGCCCAGCTGTACTGTCCACCTGGGGGAACATTTACCCAATGTTCCAACTAGAAATATGCTGTAGAGCAGCAGTTGATTTGTGCTGGTAGCCCCCTGAAATGCCACTTAGCCTGGTGACCAGTAATAATCTACTTGTCTTTTCATTTCTGAGAGCTTTGTTCACAGGTAATCCCAAAAGGGGGCAAAAATGTCACCAAATACACTGCTTATTGCAAGTCTTTTATTCTGTCCTTCCTGCAAAGATAAAATTCAGACAGTGAAGAGACCATAAAACCTGTTCCTGAAAGCAATGCAAAGTATCACAGTTTTGGAGCAAGAAATGTCTTTTTTTAAAAGATGATTAACTAGCAATGTCTCTGTAATGACAAAGGGGGGTTTTCAGAAAATCAGTTCAGCATTTCTAAATAAAAATAAAATTTTCAGATCAACTTTCAAATGGAACTCCCAAAAAAATCTCTGAGAAAAAAAATACATTGAAAACAACTAGTCAATGGTGTGATATCTTTCTGTGAAGGGTTCAGTACACCTTGTCTAGGAGAAGGAGAGACAAGGGAAGGCAAGGCAAGAGTAGGCAAGGAAACAAAAAATGTTTTAGGAATTACTCTATTGCTCACTAAGAAAATAACTTTTAATCTTTAACTTGGCTTTAAAAAGACTATGTTATCAATTAATTTCTGAGTTTTAAGCCATGTAGAAAATTATCAAAGATATTGATTCTGAAAGAAAATGCTTGTAATTCAGTTGCATAATGGTGAAATAGAAAAATCCAAATGTCAAGCTGAAGTCAAAGAAGGATCAAGAAGATCAAAGCTGTGGGACTTTGTCTTCAAAGTTACAAGCTCTTAGACAGACAATTAAATGAAAGTCTGATAGTGGAGGTTTGGGATGGTTTTGGAGGCTTCCAAAGAAATACCATTAGTAGCTGGCAAGCCATAAAGCCATTAAAAATAACCTTGAAGTTGATACAAGTTTCACAAAAGACCTATCCTAAAATAAGAATTAAATTTGCTATAGAACTGGCCAGGAAAATCATCTATTCCTTATCATTTGCTTCATTGGACATCTATAGGATAACAGCATGTGCTGCCTCAGTGAAAGTTAAAGAATGATGTCCATAGGGCAAACAGTTATCTATAAACTCATTTCTTACAAACCTTTAGGGAGACAAAATCCTTTTGATTTTATTGAATGTACATTTCTGTCTAATCTCCTGCCAGCCTCTCCTTAGAACAACCAGTGGCTGCAGAATTGACTCCGGGCTTGAGCTGAGCTCACCCTTTGGAGTGAGCCACAACTCCTGGAAAAGGGGTGTAAAAGCATTTTTGATGCCTGTTTGAATGAAGTGGATATTGATGCAATCCATCAGAGCATTCTCAAGCCATGTGGGATCCAAAGATTACTAGTGCCAATCATAATTTGACATCTTACCCCATAAATGCATATTATTTATTTTTCGTGATCATCACACACTTCATAACCAGTTAGGAGCTCAGACAAAGGTGTGTGGGGTCTTGCCTTTAAAAATTAATACTTAGGCTCTGCTTCAGCAAGGCATCTGAGTTTATTCTTAGCTTTATTTTCAGACCATTCTTCAAGGAGCATCTCTACAGTTAAACAGCTATAGTGAAATTAAGGAACATGCTGGGGACAAGATTCAGACTGCCAGTTTCACTTAGGAAAACCACAATCTTCTTATTTGTAGACAAATATTAGGAATATTGAAGGAAAGGTTCTTTCTACCAAGATTCCATATGCTTCATGGTGAGAAGCAAACATCTCCAGGAAGGAATTCATGCCATGTGCCTTAGGTAGCCATCTGAGATGAAATAGTCAGGAGCTTCAGAATCACGCTTCTTGTCTTTAGTAACATGGCAATGTACAGAGCTAAAGAATATAAATCTTTATGATCCCTCTCTCCTCTTCTGGTGTCTTTTCTTCTCACATTGTCCATTGGTTTGAAGAGACATACAGCTACAACCAGTCTGTTTTTGCCCCTGACATCTTCAGGAATGAAGACCACCTGGAAGATGCCTTCCTGGCTGGTGGGCAGGACCTGCTTGGTCATTCTTTCACCTGTGTTTTGCCAACGTCTCCTGAGAAATTCTTTCTTCTATAACCTGTATGTCCTTTAATTGTGTGAACTTCTGATCAGCTTCATCAGACACACATCTCTAATTTTTATTTTTTTTTCTCCCGTTCTGGACTAGATAGGAAAAATGGGGTTTCTCTGGGCCAAATCCACCTTTTTGCCCTAATGATGTCTATTTGAATTTCCTATCAGCAGAAGTTTTATCATTAATCTGCCTCAGGTGGAGGAGCCTCTCCCAGCCCTTCCTCAGTTTCTTCCCCAGTAAGGAAGTAAAAAAACTACATAATTCATCTGAGTTCCATATTCATAGTAGAATTGTAGAGAGAATCCCTGGTGTCAAAATCTTAAGCTCTCCATAGGCAGAATACCCAGCCAAGAGTGCCCAGCAGTGGACAGCCCTCTGAGACTTCATAGCACCAGTTAAACTCGGGGTCTGGGCCTTTTGTATTCATTTCTAAGATATGTATTTGTGCTTTTTGTTGGCAGTTATTGTGATTGAGATATTTTTAAGAGTTCACTGTTACATTAAGACCCCTGTTGCATAAATCAGGTAGACATACTGAAGCAGTGATGAGAGGGTGGCAGCAAATTGGGAAGGAAAAAAAAAAGATGTTTAAAGAAAAGTAATTAGTACTGGACTGTGTCATGTTTTCTAAAAGGTCCCAGATGTAACAACCAAAGCAGAGCTAAGCATGTAAGACAGAAAGATTTTTGCACCTTGAACAACTGAAGAGACAAATCACAAAAAATTCTCCCTTGGAGGCACAAGCTGAACTTAGCCTGCATGTATTTGCATGAGATGTGCCTGGATTTAGTGGGCTTCAGCACAGGTGGATTTGGGTTTATCCATTAAGATCAGTAATGGCTCTCAAGCTCCTTAAGTACTATTCTCCATCTGTCTGGAGTACCATACTTGCAAAGAGGACACTATGGGAACAAACCAAACTTAGGCAATCTTCAGTGAGAGGATGCATTTATTTGTGTGGCCCTACCTCTCCAGCCTTCTTCTCATGCTTCTATACAGCAAGACCTAGCAAGATAAAAGAGAAGCCCATTTTCCTGCTAAGCCTCTCACTTTGCACTGAAACAAGCAGCAGTCCCCAAGGGACCAGGTTATCCCAGCCCGTTACTGCCACGGTCTGAACCACACCGATGCCTTTTCCTTGTGTGATGGCTCTCTGCCAAAGGAACAGAACTGCCTGCTGTGCTGGATCCTGACACTGCAACAGCCACACATGCAAGCAAAATGCATCCTCTTCTCCTCCTATCTCTGTATCCCATCACTGGTGTGCACGGACAGATAGTCCTCCAAAGTAATTACAATTACATCGCAATTAGTAACAGTCAGGGCTTCACAACAGCAGACAGTTTCCAGGTAGTACTCCTGTGTAAGGCATGTCAGTCTTTCCACATCTGTGGCTGAAATGCTAAGGAAAAACAAGGCAGTAGCTCTTGCTCAAAACCAAATCCTCTCAGCTGCAATTATCTTACTCTTTGCCTAAGAATAAAACCAACACATTCAGAGTCTTAGTCCATTTGCTGTTGCTTGAGCTTCATTATGCTGTTGCCATCAATGATGCTTAGCTTTTCTTCCCAGATCTAGGTGAAGCTGGTCCATGGTGAAGTCAGTTATCTCTGTAAGAAAAAATTCAATATAAAATCTCTGCCTTTGGCTTTTCTTAGTACTTGCCCTTTCACTCACAAAGCTTGTTTATGGTGCAAACGATTTACAGAAGTCTGACAGCAGTTCAACAAGGTGAAAAGCAAAAGGCAGAAGAACTCCACGTTTTTGTCATGTCATAAACATGATAGAACAACAAAAACAATTCCATTTTCTGCTTTCTCCTTTCACTAGTGATAAAGTCAGTCTCTGAGGAGGTATTACTTTGAAACTAACACTTAAATATGTGCCTTTGAGGCTTTTTTCCCATTGTTTTCCCTTTAAAATGAAGTTTAAAAATACATCGGGGATTCAGTAGTATCTGTAATTCTGTCTCTAGATTTCTGCTTCTCAGAGATTTGCTTCTTTGTGTCTTTTATTCCACAAGTATCTCTGGTGTAAACAGGTGCAACTGTCTCATCTTCCATGAAGCTGCACTCAACCAGACATGCTAAACCAGACTTTTTGAGAATGCATCACTGCAGTTCCTTCCTTCCTTCCATACCTGCAGGTCAGGTCAGCACCAGGGTCTCTTTCCCTCTACTCCCCACAGTGATCCTCTTTTCTGGAGCAAGGAGTGGAACAGAAAGTGATCCAGGACACCATCCCCCAGCACTTGGGTCTCTCAGCTCACACAGGGTTTCATGTTGACCAGTACTGTCAAATGCCTGACATGAGGGTCTCCCACATGGAGGGAAAAAGGCATCTCAGCAGTCCCAAATCAGCTTGCTGCAAGTCTGGTAACACACTGCTTCTTCAGTGAACCAGATGAAGAGAAAGTGATATCAAGCTCAGCCAATACATTGAAATGACTGCAGCAGGAGAAACTACTACCCAGTTATTACCCAGATTATTATTTTTACCCTTTTTCTTTCTTTTTTCCCCATAAACCTCAGCACCAATTTTATCCAGAATAGGCTATGGAAAGAGAAGAGGGGAGTAGAAGGGGAAGAAGATTGCTTTCCAGCTGACAGGCAGAAGCACATACAAGATGGTCTTTTGGGATATTTTGACCCAAAACGGACTCTTGTAAACATGTGGCTGAAGGACACAAATGCATCTCCAGATAAGACATGGTTATGCCTCTAAGAAGATATTGATCTGTGACCTAGGTTTAAATTGGAAGTGTTTGCAACAGCACTGAAAAGTTCTGAGAAAGTCACAAATGCTCACATACAGTTGCTTCCACTATTGGATCCAAAGACCATATCTGTGACTCTGCTCATACTCAGCCCTCTAATTTGTTTCTAAACACTGTCTCTCAGTGGATACACATGCAACCAGCAAAGCATGACTGGTATGGCTGGCTGTTGGCCAGCATGCCATACTGTTAATCATCCTCCAAATGAAAAAAAAAAAAAAAAAAAAAAGGAAAACCAAGGTCTGCTGTTTCATCAATTGTGCACCACAGTAGGATTTACTGACACAGAAGGCAGAATACACCAGAGAGAAATACATTTCCAACTATGTCCACTGTGTTAAGATCTCTTCTTCCCTGGGAAAAGTTAAAGGATATTTTAAATGATGTGAAGAAAATAATGGTTTTAAGTTGAATTAAATTTACAGAGACATACACTGACTTTCTGTTGGGTTGGCCAATGATCCTAAATAGTTCTGAGTAAGATTAATGTTTACAATCTCTTGGCCTCAGTGTTATTGTGGGCTATTGATCATAAGCCAAATTAGGGCAAGTTCACACACCAACTTAGTCTAAGGATGGTCTTTTGACTTCAGTGTGTTTGGTACACTTCAGTGGGCTCAGGATGTTAAAAAATGCCATAGAAAATGTCTGTTGCAATGCGAATCTATGAACTTATTTGAATTAAAAGGAAACAATGATACAAATGTGAAAGGGCAGAATAATTTTTCAAATTATTCTGCTTCCTCTCTCTGCTACAGGTTTCCTGAAGTATTTGGGGAAAACCTTTCAGCAGCACTTAGAGCTCCCTCCTCCAAAATGAAGAAAGTAATACTTGCCATCTTCAGAGGTGGGTTCTAAGAGAGGTAAGTGTAGAAGGTTCACAAATGTGCTGAAACCCCCAGATGACAGGGTTAGAAAAGTAATATTAGCTGCAGTCACCTTATTTATTCTGCTCTAAGAATCATAAGGACCACATTTTCCAAGGGGTCTCAATTCATCTTTCTGTTTGAACAGACTGTGTTAAACATTAAATCTCAATCGTGTGCCTTTCCTCGCTTGGATTGTCTTTGCCCTCAATGGAAGGAAAAGTCCTGAAAATGTATTTGCATTCTGTAAGAGATGCTCTCAACTTCTATCTGCAGCAGCCAGAAACCAGCCCAGGGGTGCGGAGGGGAAGCGCGGGCGGAGAGCGCTGCTCCGTGCCCCTGCTGCACCCCATGAAGAGAAAGGGCCTGCTTTTCTCCCTTTCCCTCCTGCCAAAGGAATCCCGGGGGCGGGCTGGGAAAGGAATCCTGGTCACTGCTGGAACCGAGAGGGGGAGGAAGCTCATTCATTCACCACCCTCTGGGCCGGGCTTGTACTCGCCTGTTCCTTAACCCATTGAGCCACGTGCTTTTCCTCTGTCTGCTGACCCAAAGAGATTATTTTCTCCCTGCTTCTTGTGTCAGGTGGATGTGACATTGGAAACTACATCTGGAATGATCTCCTCGGCACCAGGGTTATGCACCCCACGTCCTCAGCCCACTATCCTTTGTGTCCCTGCAATGTCCTGCAGGTTTGTCCTGCACAGCCTGGAAATACTGTATTGCAAAGATAATACCCCGTGTAAGACACCCATCCTATGATGCTCAACGCATTTAGCATAACTCTCAGTGTAATTCTAGTATCAACCCAGCTGACCCCCTGGGGATACCTAGCAACAATCCTGGCTTAGAGCTCTGCAAAGTCAATGGGAATTTTTGAATCTAGCTTTCTTAAGAAAAAGAGGCTTGAATGGTCATGGAGGTTTTGCACAAATTGTGTTCTTGTGGGCGTGAAAGACAGGAGTACCATTGCCCCTCTAGCCCACCTTCCTCCTGAACTCATGAGCACTTTCAGCTTAACCCAACAGAAGTGCACGATGTTCAAAGCCGTTCTTCTTCCTGAATGTTTCATGCAGAGAAGCAAATGGCAGAAGAGACAGACCTTTCCAGTGCCCTCTCTGAGAAGGCAGCTACAGGCTGCTTGTGCCCACCAAGAGATGCCAGAGAAGGTATTGAGAGGGAAAAACACCCCAACCCCCACATACACTCTGCTCATTCCTTAAGCCCTACTAGAGACCATAGGATCCAGTCAGAAGACACAGTACAATAGGAAATCAATTTTTGTAAATCTCAGTGCTAACAGAGCAACTTATTAGCTTTGCTTGCAGCAAGCACCTTTTCTGAAACCATTTTCTGGAAAAAAAAAGTTAAAACATTTTTTTGAGGATGACTGTATCTTGCTTCATTTGTTTTGGTACAAACTGGAGCAGGGGTACCACTCTTTTCTGATTCTGTTTATGTAGTTGCAACATTAGTTGATGTTTATTGGCAAGACGAGATTTCTCCCTACCTTATACTTTTCTCTGAATCAAAACTCCAACCAATCATTTTTCTTTAAATAAAATGTATACAAGTTGGTATAATTGATTTGTGGATAAGATTGCTAGACTGGGGGGGAAAAGTGTGGAGGTATTTCCCTATGAATCAATTTCCTGGGAATTTTTTTTTTTTAAAGAGCAGTTGAACAAAATCTGATGTCCAGTGTAAGTTCTACAGCAGCTCTAACTTGGATGGATAGACCCAAGCAGGAAGCCATTATGTAGGTAACAAAGCAAGTTGTTTAAGTTAGCAACTTACAGAAGCCTGGGGGACCAAGGGATGTGAGGGATGTATGCAGAAGAGCAGAATCATGACCTCTCTGGATGTTCTCGTGCTAACAACACCCTTCTCCTCCATGGGGCTTTTAAGGGTTGTAACACAGAAAGATGCTGGTGGAGGCAATGCTTTGGTTAATCGATATCTGTGCATTGTCCTCTTGCACTGCTAGCTGTTAGTTTCAGCTTCACAGGATCCTTTGACTCAGAATCAGTATGGAATCTGTATTTACCTTTCGAACCACTTGCACCAGTCTCAGATCTTATCTGTGCTGACATTTTACCATGGTCAACATCAGTAGTGAACTTGGTCCACTGTGTTTGTTATGACACCTGTCCCTTACGGCTTTGAGACTTACATATTCCTACCAACATCATAAAAACCTCTGTATGAGTCCTGATATTTTATGGGTTTGCTGGCATCAAAGTCACAACTAGGATCTTCAATGTCCAGTGTGCACTTCGAGATCTACAGCTGAAAACAATGTGTAAGGTGTCAGTAAAGATAATGTGCTGAGCTGTCTACCAACAATCAGATTTATTAATCAAATTCTGCTTCAGCAGAAATCATGAATTCTTTGTTAACTGAATTCAGTGGAATAACTCAAATGGATGCCATTGCAACAGATATGAAATCTGGTCCTATGTCTTTCTGTATTCTACCCTGTTTAAACTTAAATTTAAAACTAGTAGTGGGATGACTCATGATTTTGAAGAGTTTTTTGAATTCCTCCATTCTACTGACAAATTGTTAAACAGGATTTATGCACCAGTCTTGAAATGGATCATTCAGTTAATGGTGAATTTGTGGAGAAAAGAACTGATTAATGAGCCAACTGGATCAGAAGGGATTTTGATATGCTTTCCTTTGACAGTGCTAGTGGGAGAAGCTCAGGTAGATGTCAAAACACATCTTTGGCTTTCTTTCATACCTGCTTTGTTGATAAGGCTGGCTGTAAGGTACAATCTCCTTACATGAATAAGGACGTACAGATTGGGGTTATTTCTGAATTTTGATTTGCTGTTTCACCTAATCATGTAAAATTAACTGTGGACAGCAGAATGGCCAGAGAGGCCCATCTGGCTTGGGGGGCCACAGGAGGCAGGGCACGTTGTCGAGGCAGCACATACTGCCCCAGCAATGGCTCTGATCCATAGAACAAATGCAGCTCCTCCTGCTGCCTGCAGGGCCAAGTGCCTGGGTGGTCAAGTCAGTAATCTCAGTGACCCCATATTTCATCTTCATGGGATACTTGTATTTCTGTGTCTCTGGGACTGAATAAGGGAAAAATAAATCAAAAGCAAATTTCAGTTTTGTTTTACAAAATGTAATTGGATGACAATGTACTCAAATGTTTGGCAGGGTCACTTTCAGAAAGCAAAAGCCTGGGTAGCCTTCCAGTCCTACCAAGTTATTTCAAGTTGATCAAGACCTCTTTTTTCTTATATAGCAAAACTCCTTTTTGAAATATCTGCAGAAATTTTTGCCGCCTTTTCCTGTTGCCTTTTAGCTATTTGCATATCCCGTATTTCTTCTCTGACTGACTTTTAGCTGATTATTTCAACTTGTGTTTGGTCATATTCACCCCTATAGTCTGATGCTACAACCATCTAGGCACACATATAATTGGATGTGCTGGAGTTTCTCTATTGACATTCTCTGAGCTAATGGGAACAAATTAAGTTCATGCAAAAGCTTTACATGATCAAGATTCAAAATATCCCCAAGTGCAATCAATGCCTTTGTGAGTGTTTGATCCTTTTATTTCAACATGGGTAATCCTACATCTTGTTTGTGATTCTGTTTTATCTGTTTTGAATTGTGTTGCTATTATTCAGGTATCACAAGTAAATTGCCATTGTCTCCTAATCATCTTGGATTATCACCGTCTCTTTAACTGCCCTTGTTTAAGAGCTTGGAAAAGAATTGGGGGTGGGTTGAAGGGAAAGATGGTCCTATATCTGACCATCTAGTCACAAAAAAATTGCCCTGAACTCCAGTTTGATTTCCATAATACTGAGGCTGGGTTGGTTTGAATTTTTAATCATTTATTACAGTCTTCAGAGTGTGGCAATGTGACTGACCTATTGCTTTTTAATTATTTTGGTGGCTTTTGATACTATTAACCATGACATTTTGCTGATCCAGCTGCATTATTCTTTCAGTTTTGGCACTCAGATCATTCAATGTCTCTGTCCATCTCTGTCAACAAAATGTCAGCCTCTTCTTAAAAGATCACTTTGTCTGATGGTGTCTGTTGGAAAAGATGATTAAATCCTCACCTCCAACTTGCAGGTATGAATTTGGGTTAGATTTTTGTCTCTTCTGGCACCGTGTAGATTTCTGGCTCCAATAAAAAAGTAATATCCTAGGGTTGTTTTAATCTTGCTTCAACATGAAAAGGAACACGTAATAATTTCAATAAAGGGTTGTCAGCAAGACAAGCTTTTATTAGCAGTCCCATGCCTATTACAAAAGCTCATTATCTTTCCTCCATTTAGTGACTGGAGGAGGGAGAGTTTTGAAACAAGGCAGATTCCCCAGTTACTCCTGGAAGCCCCTGAGAGATCAGTGCCCACTACTCCCTGTTGCCTGTCATTATCTGCATGGGTTGCACTCCTGTTTTGCCTGGTTCCAAAACTGTTATTGGCTCCATCTATAAATACCATTTGTAAAATGGTAAAATTCAATACGCTTTACACTTTACAATTTTATCAACCAAGTGTAAAAAAGGCAGGAGCTGGAAGAAACTGGGCTGTGCTGGTGGGGTAGAACAAGCTGTGAAAAAACACTTCTATTTCCATAGCCAACCACTGAAAATGAAAGCTAGAACATGAAACTTCCCTCTGGGACTGTGTGGGTGAGTATGAGCTCATGAGGCATCTCCTCATCTCTGGTTCATGCAGAACCACACCTGGTCACAGAACCTGGACCAGGATTCAGTCAGCCATTTTTCTGTGTTCATTTATAATCATGGAATCATTTAAGCTGGAGAAGACCAAAGACCAAAAATTAAATCTAAAACCTGTCCTTTCAGATTGTAGGGCTTTACAGCCTAATGAAAGAAGAAGGAAAATGTTGGAAAGAGGAAAAGGAGAAAAACCTTATGGGTCAATATAAACGCTAGAAAACCTAGATCTCCACAAAGGCTTTGGGATGTGACTTATCTAACCAAAAAGTAATCCTTCTCCTCAAGCACTATTAGATAAGAGGAATCATGCCCTAAATGTGCATATATTTTCTGGCAGGAGAAGCAGACAATAAGTACCATCTCAGAGGAAAATGCATTCCTTTGCAGACACTGAAGGGAGAGATGACAGGAAGGTGCTGCTGCCAGCTCTGAATGCGGGCTTTGAAGAAGCAATGTCTGGGGCAGAGAACAGTTCTTGGGGGAAACAAACATTCCATTATTGTCTTTTTTTGTTGTTGGGCAGAACCCCTTTTGCCAGCGCGATGCTCCCGTTCCCACAGCACAGTGTGGTTCCTGCCATGCATTGGGTACCCCCCTCTGCACTGCCCTGCTCCTCTGGGCTGTGAGCTTGCCTGGCAGAGTGAACACAAGTTCAGACTTTGCCTGTTTTCTTCAAACTTTTGGTTAACATCTTTTATAGTATTTTTTTTAGCAATGTTCAAAATGCTGTGTTCTTAATCTGGTGGAACCTTCTGATTTATTCTTTTTTGGAGGACACCCAGTTAGCCCTAAAAACATTCCTTTTAAAGCTGAACAGTTTTTCAGAAATACATCAGCTTCTTCCTTCCCCTGCAGACCGTGCCTGAGACCTGGCTGAGCCATGTACCCACATCATGTAAAGGCAGTGACAGGACATTAAAAAAAAAAAACCCTCAGACATAAAACACTGCTGAGCTGTTTTATGCATTGACAATATTAATGATTGTGGCATGTCTAGATCCTAATTCCTTTAAGAAAATCGGTGTCTCTAACTGATTTTCTGTGGAGCTTCTGACAGTGGGGAAGTAGATTTTGAATTTTCCCTTTCCTAAATGTACTTCCATGTCCTTGTACCACTACATTTCATCGCTGCCAGCTCCATGTGCCTGCTGTTCTGCCAGAGAAAGTCCATTAAATGTACCCTCAAACTTAACAACTGTGGAAGGAAACCAAGACACAAATGATGTCTGACATGGTTAGAGCACTGATATCACTATTTAGCAGTGGAGAATTAGTGAAGTTATGAATAAATCATTATAAAGTGTATTTTGAGCCATTTCCTGTTTGTATATGGTGATCACTTACAAAATACCAGCATCAGTGATTGCTGGAGCCTTTACTTTTAACACCATCTCCACACTACAAAATGCCAATTTTTGTTCCATCTGAACTAAAAGTTCATGAGCAGTCAAGTGTAGAAAAGAGGAATGCATTATATCCCACTTATCCAAACAGCACAAAATACCAAATTTCGTCTCATAAACAATGCATGTTCCTAATCTAACTGGATCACAAATTCAGCTGCTACAAATGAAAAGCTATCACATATTTCATCACCACTTAATGAACTCCAAAGTTGCTCTGGTTTTACTCCCAGTCCCTGCACAGAGTCCCTTGGACCTCTGTACACAGACAGATTAGGGTACATAGTCTGAAGCACTTATTTTGTCTTTTATCCTTCTGTCTAATATAAAAATATATTGAACACACAAACATTTCACAAAGATGTTGGTTCCTTTTTCCTTGGCTTTGTCAGTTTATAGTAAAAGAACCTGCTCCAAAGCAGGGAATTGCCTATGGAAATTACAGCTCATAGAACATAATACTGATAACCAAGTAACATACACTTTTCATACATTCCTACACCAAGAATAGGAAGGAAGAGTGGAAAACAAGAGGGAGCAGTGTTAATGACAACACCAAAGCATTAAAGCACAAAAGGGAAGAAGCATCGAGAAACTGCTCTGTGCTGTGCTACCATTACCAGATATAAAACAGTTTTCCAATGTGAGGATGACAAAGAAATTGGTAGCACTTGACCCACATAGTTCTTTCCACAAACCTGTATGAGCTTACCTGGCATTTTTTAAAACCAGTTTTAAAGGAGAGGTATTTATAAGTCTTCTGATATCTATTCCAGAAGGTTAGGGCAGCACACAAATTCTCAGTTTGTTAGTGATGAGTCCTTCTTATTATCAAGATTACCAAACTATGAAAATATTTGACTGAATGCTAAAGTCGCACTATAATCTTGCCAGATCGATATAAACACTCCTCCTGTTGGAGTGCTCTCTTCTAAAGAAGCTTTCTGTAGTAGTTCTTTTTTGATTGTGAATACAACACACACAGATTCCCTCAGAAACAACTAAATCTGAATCTATTTGCAACATCCAAATGTTAGCTGTTAATATTTATACAGAAGATGGAAGAAAAAACTATTGAAGATGCTACTAATAAGGTCCTTGCAGGTCTTTTGGTTTACAGGAATTCGTAGAAGATGCAAACTGCTTCAGATCTGATTGAAATACAAAGGTTTTATTAAAATCCAAGGGAAAAAAAAAAACAAAAACCACAGTCCCAATCAAGCCCATGGGAATTTTTCCATTGGCTCTGCTGTGCCAAGACTTCAAATGGGTATTTAACCTGGCGAAGAAATGAGTAGAGACGATTGCAGGATTTCCTCTCGTTTGAACGTTCTCATTAAATGAGGCCTCAGTGACCCCTGGGTTGATGGGTTGTTTCAATGTTTAATTGCTTTGACCTTCAGGGAGTTTCTTTTCATGTCCAACATAACCTTAGGTTTTTTTAGTTTAATGTGACAAATTACTTCATAAAAACAGCCCTGGATATTTTCATTAATTCTGGACAAATTGTGTTACACATAAAAGATGTCTTTTTCACAGATGCTGTAACCATGCCAAATAGTATCGTAATTGTTCCTTTTTTAGCTACTTTGGTATATGTCTGTACATATTTAGAGTAATTGATGTGATTTAGGAGAGTGTATAAATGATGAGGTAATTCCAAGAAGGGTAAGATCACAAAAAAAACCCACAATTTTGACACCCTACTCTGTAAACTAAGCCTTCCCAAGGGTCACGTTTTCTGAAAATTATTCACTTCTTTTCTTCTGAGAAGGGAACACTGTCCTTTCCACAATGCCACTGCAACAGTGACAGAGCCACAGAAGCAGCTGTGGCAGTGATGCAGAAAAGGTGTTGGTTCTTTCCAAAGGAGCCCTGTCCATCTGGGAGCTGAACCTTCCACATCTCTGAGACCCTGTGGAGCAGTCCAGCTGCTCTAGAGTTCTGGAAGAGCCACCACTGGCTGCTTTCCACACAACTCAGGTGTCAACTTCTCTAGGCACCCTTGGCCCAAAGCGTGTCAATGAAAGCGTTTCAGAGTCAAAGCACACAAGTCTGTGGATGGTTTTCCTGATTTTCCCCTTTAAACAAAGAGCACGGAGCTGCACATGAAAATGCCAGGTACTGCGCAGTGCTCCTCCACTGCCTCCACCAGGCTGGCACTCCTGAGGAAGGAAAAGGCCCTGTTCCCTCACAGTAAATCCAGCATGGTCAAATTTCCACCTGCTGCAGACTGGCCTCTTGGTTGACACAAAGTGCGCTTGTGCCAGGCTGTCCGTATGGAAATGAGACGCTTAGCTGCGTGCCTCACACATGCGGATCCCCATCTGCAAATGTCACCTGTGAAAGACAGGGGCCACTCCAGAAGGCACAAAGCTCGGGATTGTTTAGGCAGAATGGAAAATGACACCCCGGCATTTACAATGGGATTTTTATTATCGATGTCACAGATATGATACTTGCTACTGACATGCTTGAATTAGAAGAGACAAAGTAAACTGTTAGAAAGAAGAGGCCATTGAACTAAACACAAGTGTAACCCACATGCTTATATTGCAGCATTCGATTTCCTCTTAAGTCTTGGGAAGAGGGGGCAGACAGCAGAGGGGAGACCTGTGTTTCAGCTGAAATCTCTTGTGTTTATGCAGGATAGTAGGGCCTCTCCAAAAAGCAGACAAAGAGCCAGGAGCAGGCAGTTGCGAGAGGTTTCGTTACAGGAGATGGAGTTTGCAATTCCTGCCAACCTCCATCCCAGTGCAGATCTCTGCAAAGCTGCAAGTAAGGAAAAAGTCAAAAATACTGCAGTTGGAAACATTCCTAAGGACTGAGCAGCTAATGACACGTCATGGTCAAAAGCTACATTTGTCTTGTCCTAAGCATACCACTGTTGACACAGGTTTGGGATCTCTGGATTTATAAGCTGAGCAAGTGGTCATCCCTTGTCTCAGAGCCTGAAACCAGCTGTAAGAACCAAGAGGCCTTTTTTTCTTGGAGAGTTTTGGACGGGAGCTGGGCTGAGAAACCAGGCAATCCAGTCAGTGCTTACACGCCCGTTTGCTTTGGAAAGACAAAGTAACTCTTGCTGTGTGGTGAAAATGGAATAGCAGTGAAGTTTCCGAACATGTCACCCAAAGAGAAATGTCACTGGTTACTCTAAGCTTTGTAGAAACTGCTTATAATAACAATGAAGTAAGAGATGAGTAGGTTTCATCTCTACTGGTTCTTTTCTCTTTTAAGAAAATAAAATTATTTTTAAAGCATTTCTAGTATTGAAGTATTGATTGCAGAAGACCCTGTAAGTGCTTCATTCCCCAAGAGGTTTGGTCCCTGAGGGCTTTTAGGATCATAGCTCAAAGGACTGAATCTGTGACAGACAGAGACAGATAGATTATGAGATGTCTTAGAAGGCCAAAAATCTGGTCCCTCCTTCTGCAAAGCTGTATACAACTGGAAGAGTGCAGCTGAATTATCCATACTAAAATCTTAGTGTCTTCATCCCACTCAAAGAGCCTCTCTAAACACTGTGCTGTCAGGAATAAGAAAGAACGGCAAAATAAGCCACTGTGTGATTCAAATATTCCTAAGTGGTCACTGAAACACCCTCCTCTTGGCCACAAGACCGCATTCTTCAACTCTGTTTGCTGCGCTATGAAACACGAGGTCATTTTTAGCACAAGCCTTATGAATAGAGACTGGAATTTTCTACAAGGTCTTCTTTTCTTATCCCCCATTTCTCCCCCCTTTAAAAACAACTCCCAGTCTGCCAGTACAAGAGGGTTCAGTGTCTAGGAATTCCCTCCCCATGATACCTATAGCCTTGGAGGGGACCTGGTGGCCCCTGCCGGGTCTGCAGAAGCATTTGCCAGTTTACCTGGAGGCAACCTGATCTCCTCCTCCTCCTGCCACACTGCCTGGTATCATCTAGCAACAGCAAGAGGTTAAGAAACATCAAGAATAACAGATTCAATTTTCCTCTAAAGCCAAAGTTTTATGTTAAGGAGGAGAAGTGAATGATACATTTCAGGTATTTATAGCAATTAGATGCTGCCTGTAAGAACATGAGCTTGTCAGGAGGAGCAGTGACTGAAAGGCACGCAGACAGCTCCTTGATGAAGTGGTGTTCACTCGATGAAATCTGTACTCTCAGCATTCTTAAACAAAAAGCAGCTCCTTTTAGGTGAGACCTTTAGCACTCAGTCCAGAAAGGGAACAATAAAGCACTCTGGCACAGGCATCTCCCAATGCTTTGCATTTGAAACTTAGAGCTACCATTTTCTATTGTTTTCAGCCTCTATTTGGGAGCTTCATTACTTCTCTAAGTAAAAGAAGAATCTGTCCCTTAACAGCTACCTCTGCTACTTTGCCTTTTGCAGAATTATGCAGTGTGTGCCAAACACAGCACAAATGAGCAGCCCATGCATGTGACTTACTGGCCAGCTGACCAGCAGTGCCCATCATGCTGGGCAGAGACTTCTGTGTCCAACCACTTCTCACTTCAGCAAGGAAGAAGGGTGAGTCTCTCAGGTCCCCAGGGGCACTCTGCCACACCTGGGGTACATCCCAGCCAATACGAAAACACCTTACCTATTCACTGGAATTAATGTCACTTCCATTAAAATGTTATGAATGAAAAAATACTTCAGATTGCAAATTCTTTGGTTTGACTCTACATTTTTTTAATAAATAGACCAATTCTTAATTATTCAAATCGTGTTCACTTGCTGAAATTTAGATTCAGGGCCAGAAGCCTTAGGCCCAGTCCCGGAATCCTTTCTGACATGGGTGGAAGCAGAAGGCTGGGGCTACTTGTCAGAATGCAAACAGCACTTGCTGTTCTGTGTTTCAGTCTTCCGACAGCTCCCTGAAATGAAGTCCTGCTGGAGCAAGAAGGAAGCCTTAGCTAGAGAGCATGCCCCAGCTGGGATACATTTTGCAAGTTTTGCATACCATTATGAGGACTTAAATTGAGCCCTCCTGAAGTAGCACAGAACGGGGAACTCCAGTGTAGGAAAAAAAAATCACATTTAGATTCACCCAGATTTATATCCTTTGATCAAAAGCTGCCCCTTGTGCTCATGAGAATCTCATGTAAATATCTGCAAAGTAACTCCTTTATCTGCTTTCACATTTCTTTCCAGAGAAACCTTTGCAATGCTATCTGCAGCAACTGTGGTTTCTTGGGCTGCTGAAATCGTGGCTCATAGTGCTGAATATTAGAATCTCATTATCTTTTTTCTTGTTAGGGATGTATCTGCCCCTTGTTTCAGAGGCTGTGACCATATTTTATCTCTTACTTTTGCAATACCTATAAAGATGGAGTCCTGCTGCGTAACTGGTCTCCAATCTGCCGTGATAATGGAAAGAATTCTTTTATTGCCACTATGTTTTTACTTAGCTACATCTTTCAAAGAACACTGCCAAGGTTGGTCCAAAGTTTAAATCTCACAGAAGCAGACTTTTACAAACATATGTCTGAATAGAAACGTTGCCATTGATTTTTTTAATTGCAAATGAAAACAGTCGTACTTGATGAAATAACCATTCCCCTGAACTTTCCACCCTAAGCCTGAAAACCTAAAAGTGAAAGTGACTCAAACCCGGGCAAACCTGACTTCATTGATTTCTATTGTCCACAGTGAGAAAACACAACCAGTAAACAAAGCAGAAAGAGTGACAAGTAAATTGGATTTTTAAAAATTCTTTCACTTTTAATAATGTTAAGGTGGGATTTGTAACACAGGTAAAAGCATTTGTTTGTTTTCAACATAGGAGCTGTAAGGTGACAGTGTCCCTTTAAATGCCTTCCCATTGTAATTTATTTGCTTCAGGGATGAAGTTCACACTGGATGTACTTGCAGCTCCTGAAGAAGTTAAATTTGCCACAAGTTTCACACTCTTCCACAGAGAGAGCTTGTGCTTTCAGGTCATCCCAAAGCAAGTCTCTTCCACTACACATTTCTCCCTCTGTGGGATATGGGACCCCAGCACATCCCAACAGAGTGCTTGTGCACATCTTGACTCTCCCCCCATGGGAGGAAAAGGAAGATTCAGGCAGCTCAGATGGGGCTGAGCAGGGTTTCACATCCAAAGATGAAAATTCAGAGGCTCTGGTGTCACAGCCTTCACAGGACAGAGCAGCTGGTGGGGAAATAGACTTTCCCCTTCCCACAAGCCAAGGACAACTCTGATGAGTCTCAATGGTAATTTGGCCCTCATTTTTCTCAGACCCAGATTCTTTGGAAATATGTTGAGTTTTGTCCAAGAGGAACCCAAGACAAAGTGGACCAAGGATGTCAGGATCTGGCATGCTGTGGGGAGCCACATTAATGACTTCAGCTGTTCAAAACTGCCACTGTGGGATGTGAATTCCTGTACCAAACTGAAAGTCAGAATCCTGCACAAATCATTTCTCATATTATCACATTAAGTGATGCTTCTGTAAAAATGTGAGGCTTTTCAATGCTGGAATCGTTCATGTAATAAATACCTGAATAAAGCAGCAGCAAAAGTCTCTAAATGGAGGAAAGCAACTGCCTTTGCTTCCACTCATCAGCATGTCTGGATAAAAATCACCTTTCCTGTTTAGTGTTTGTCTTCCATATTTTTAAGTGTAGAAATTCAAGCAAAAAAAAAAATTGCTGTGTAGCAGCTGGCCCATTTAAGGAGGTGATACATATTATTCAAGTGATTACACGAATGGCTAAAAGTGTTGCATTATTCCCTATTTTCATTTGTGCAGCATAGCTTTGGCGTGGTGATGAACTATGTCAACCAGGAACCTTGGCTGCCTTCTAATGGAGAAAGCCCCTCAAAGATCTTTGATGTGACAACGAAACTGGGAAATATTACTGACTCACAGCCTTTAAGCAATCAAGAAGTGATCAAAGCAGTGACTCAAGAATTCAAGGGAAAAATTACATGCTCAGGGAAATGAGGAAAGCTTATTACCTACTGATATTCAATAGAACAGGCAACTGAAAGTCTAATTTTGTGAAATATGCTTTTAATTGGTATTCACCGACTTATTGTATATTACTTATGTAAAAAGCAGCTTTTAATTCCAAAAAAAATTAATGGCTCAAAATTCCAGTCATGATAGTGTGGGGTGGAAACACTTAGTCTCATTTCAACTCTGTACTACTTCGACATAAAATGCAGGGCAGGGGTCTTCAGGGTTCACCTCTGTAACCTCAGCCCAGGAGCCATCAGCCTTGCACAGATTTCTCCTCTGTCAGGGAGTGAAGGGTTGGTAAGGGCACCTGAGCATCATTCTGTGAAGTGCCTACACCTGCAAATTAGGCAGGGGCAAAGCACAAAATGTCCAGCTGTGCAGGTAGCAGCACACTTTCCAGCTGGAGCCTGTGGACAGCCTGGAATATGAAGGGAAGACAACTGAAAGCACGCTGGGTTTGGGGAGAATAAAGTGCCGCTCCTTTAAGCTACCTTGTGCCACATGTCCCAGCCCATTGCACTCTGGGGTTTGATGTGAAGGTGTGCCTGCTTTCTGGGATTGTCTGGTCCCTTCAGTGTGGCCATAAAGGGAAAATGGGGTGTGAAACAAAAGGCAAAGCTCTGTCCTCAAACATAGAAATTCACCGGAGGAAGTGCCTGTCAACTGTCCAAAGTCAATAGCATCTGGACATCCAAACACTACAGGAAGGCTCCTACAACACATGCTAGCATGTAGTTATTTTCCTATCTCTATTTTGTTCTAATCAGGTGAAATCTCTGTATTTCTCAGTTTCCTACTATGGCTGTGCCATCACTGAAGTTGGGATGGCCATGGGTGCTGAGCCCTGCCCAGAAGCTCAGGTGTACAGAGTCTGTCAGCCAGCCTGAAGACTGATGGCAAGGGGACATGTTTTGGAGCTGTGGCCATTGAGTGCTAGTGAGACAAGGACAAGTTTCCTTCACAGGCAGATTAGAGATGGGACAGGGGAAATTCCTTTCACCTGATCATCATATTTTTGCTTTTGCTGAAAACACCCACTTATTTGCCTGGTGAACCATTCACTCACATTAGCTACATATAATTTTCATATACCTCAGCAGAAAGACTATCAACTAACTGGTTTTCTGACTGCCCATTGATTGGCTGTCAGGAATCTCCATATGTAAAACTCTTTGATTGTGCCAATGATCAGGTAAAAATTGAAGCTACTTGTCCTTTTGCCTTGCTGTCTATTTGGCCTTCAGCAAGACACTTTGCTGCTCCCACAGCATCCTCCTGGAGAAGGTGGCAGCCCACAGCTTGGACAGGAGCACTCTTTGCTGAGTTAGGAACTGGCTGGATGGCCAGGCCCAGAGAGTGGTGGTGAACATGGTGGTGGCATCCAGCTGGCAGCCAGTCACCAGTGGTGTCCCCCAGGGGTCTGTACTGGGGCCAGATCTGTTCAATATCTTTATTGACAACATGGATGAGGGTGTTGAGTCTTCATTAGCAAATCTGCAGATGGCACTAAGCTGGGAGTGTGTGTCGACCTGTTGGAGGGTAGGAGGGCTCTGCAGAGAGACCTGGGATGGTTGGATGGATGGGCAGAGTCCAATAGGATGAAGTTTAAGAAGTTCAAGTGCTGAGTCCTGCCTTTTGGCCCCAATAGGCCCCTGCAGCGTTACAGGCTGGGGACGGTGTGGCTGGACAGTGCCCAGGCAGAAAGGGACCTGGGGGTGCTGGTGACAGCTGGGGCTGAGCATGAGCCAGCAGTGTGCCCTGGGGGCCAAGAAGGCCAATGGTGTCCTGGCCTCTATCAGGAATAGTGTGGTCAGCAGGAGCAGGGAGTTCATTCTCCCACTGTACTCGGCACTGGTGAGGCCTCACCTTGAGTGCTCTGTCCAGCTCTGGGCCCCTCAGTTTGGGAAGGACGTTGAGACACTTGAGCACATCCAGAGAAGAGTGACAAGGCTGGTGAGGGGCTTGGAACACAAGCACTGTGAGGAACAACTGAGGGAGCTGGGGATGTTTAGCCTGGAGAAAAGGAGACTCAGGGGTGCCCTTATCACTCTCTACAGCTCCCTGAAAGGAGGTTGTAGCCAGGTGAGGGTTGGTCTCTTTCTCCAGGCAGCAACTGACAGAACAAGAGGGCAGAGCCTTAAGCTGCACCAAGGGAAATATAGGTTGGATATTAGGAAAAAGGTTTTTTTATAGAAAGAGTGATAAAGTACTGGAATGGCCTGCCTGGGGAAGTGGTGGAATCACCATCCCTGGATGTGTTTAAAAAGAGACTGGATGTGGTACTCAGTGCCATGGTTTAGTTGAGGTGCTAGGGCATGGGTTGGACTTGATGATCTTGAAGGTCTCTTCCAGCCTAGTCATTCTGTGAGTTCTGCATCTTGATGTTAAATTCCATTCTCCCTAGACTCTACTTTTTAAAAGATCTCAAATGCTGCAAAACAAGAATGGTACATTTTCAGAGAAGGCTGAGAGGATGATCCATGCTGACAGGTATTCACTCGCTATCTGCCACAGGTAGCCCAGCATTAAGTGCTTCAGGGCACTGAAAGGATTTGATCTAATCTTATATTATAAGAAGCACCCAACATTGTACATTCTCTTTTCCAACACAGACCCTTATGTACAGCCTAAGGGCCCAATCCTGCTCCTCTTGAAATCAGCTGGAGTTTTTGCCTTCGCTTCAGCAGCAGAGGAGGATGGAGCAACTTTTGTAAGGGTGTTAATGGTGGCTGGTCCTTCAGTCTTTCCATCCTAATCACTGTTTAATGGGAGAAGGCAGGCACAACAGTGCTGGAAACACTACCTGTGTAATTAGAGCAACTTGCCTTCCAGCTTTTTTTTCTGTCAGTTAACTTCACTTCTCTTCCATTGCTCTTTCTTGCTAAAAATCTGAAATTCATACATTGACTGGTAATCTGGATTAAGGAAAGGAGAGGCTCTTTCAGCAGAGACAGAGTTGCATGAACATCAAAAGATTCAGGGTTCTTCTGTAATAAAACAAACTCATTAACTACATTAGAAGGACATGTACACAGAATGCAAATACTCTCAATAACTAAACACTTCTTGTAAGCAGCTGATGAATTGTGCTTATTGAAACAAAGCCTGAATACAGAAGCCAATGACTAAGACTTAAGAATGCTTTTCATTTTCTTTCCCATCTTGTTAGCCAGTAAAATGCATTTATTGTATCCTGTCATCACCATTCATTGCAGCACACCAGAGTTTAAACCAAGAAGATATGTTACAGATACTGTGCAGAGCTGCATAACTGGGAAACATGAGGACTTGGCTGAATGCAGGTTTTCTCTGCCTGATCTTTGCTAATGGGAACGTTGGAGCACTCGTACGGCAAACCCGGGGACTGATCTCGCAATGTTCATGCTGGTGGTCCTTTCTCTTACAAAGAGCACAAGTCCTTAGAAACTGGCTTCTAGCTGCTTGCAAGAAGCACTCATCTTTTTCTATTGCCTGGGACTACAGAACTGGGGTCAAAAAAATGCAAGTAAAAGAAAATATTGACCAAATTTAAGGACTGCATCAAATGCTTTTAATAGCTTCAAACACAGAGATAGAAACGATTACAGGACTGGGGTCAAAAAGGTGCAATTAAAATAAAATATTGACCAAATTTAAAGAATGCATCAAATGCTTTTAATAGCTTCAAACACAGAGATAGAAACATGTATAAGTTTGAAAAAAAACATCCAAAAATGTCTGTTTTCATATCACATTATCCATTCCTGGCTGGCTGTAAGCAGCAGAGCCTGATCCAGCTAGGTCTTATTCATGTAGGTAATCCCTTTGACCCTAGTCATAAATACATTATTCTAGTTCAAGATAATCTCCAAGTATCAATCTGAACTGATGTCTGTGCTCTTGAACACAAATGCACATTTTCCATTTCTTCCATCTCACAGCTGTAATACTAAGCAGGCTGTCTTAACATAATATTTTGCTTGAAAAAGAATAAAAAAAAATACAAGAGTATCCCACCAGAACTGACTTTTAAAAAGAAAAAAATCCAGGTGGCTCAATTTGGAAAGAAACTTTGGATTTGTTGTAGTTCTCTTTCCGCGTGCTTTTTTTCCCAAAGGCAGACATTCATACACATATAATTCCCTCTTCTTGTCACTGGGCTTCTGGGTCAGTGAACATTCCTTTGCTGTAGTGTTTTTCAGATGAAACTCCAAGAGAAACACTGTCCTCAATGATGGGTCGGATACAGAAGAGGAGGATGGGCAAATATTCTAAGATTGGCCTGGATTCTTGCCAGGAGCAGAAGAAAAGAGCCTTTGTGTTTGGACATCTGAAGGCCAGGCATAAACATGTTAGCCGATACTTAACACCCAAAGCCAGAGCCAAAACCGTTAGACACCCTGAATAATCCCCGCTAGGCCTCCTTTGGGTTTCAACTGCCCACTACAATAGGGCAGCCTCCTCCAATTACCAAATGTGTTTCTTCTAAAAACATCCTTACAGGAACTCCCAAAATAGCAGCGATTAAAAGCAAACAGCCTGTAATTCATTGACATATGCAAACCTTTTAATGTTTTGCAGGAGACAAGTTGCAACTTTTTGTACCTACAAGACTATTTATGCATTTTTAATAATTACCCTTGTATATTATGTGATACAATTCCTTTAGGCATTTAGTTAAGAGAAGCAACAGAATTCACATTCAAAAGAAACTGTTAGTTTTGCTGCAAGAAGCGCAGCTAATTTATGTAGTGAATTTTTTATACATTTTTCCCCTGATTTCTCTTCCCTGCTGTCCTCTTTCCCCTTTCTTCTTCACTACATTAAGAAATTCTGATGTGCCTGCAGCAACATCCACTGGTGGGGAGTGTCTGCAGTGATGCCAGCCCTGACTTCCCAGCAGTGGAAGCCAGCAACGTGTGTGTGCTGCTTCAGCAGGACGCGCTCCCTTCTACCCGCCTTGGGAGCGGCCTCAGCCCAGGGTCCTCTCTACCCACACACCTCCTGCGAGCAGGCGGGCTCCGTGTCACCTGGCAGACAGCGATCCCCATCCCATCTGCTCTGCACAGAAAACGGCACGAGCAAATCTTTCCTGCAGATCAGGAATAAGGATGCTTTCGCAACCAAGGCGGTCCTGCGAGCTCTGACTTTTGTTGGAGCTCAGATCCCCGCGTTGCCAGCCGGCTCCTCAGCTCCAGTTTGGGATGAGCTGATCCGAGTGCCAGGCAGGGGAATTCAGGCACGGCACGCTGCAGTTCCCACCACCAGCACGGGCACACGCAGGTTTGGGAAAGCAGCGCCTGGGCTAACAGCACAACTCGCCAAAGGTTCTAGCAGCAGGCAGAGCTTCACCCTGCCTCGGGGGTAAAATGCAAAGAGTTGGTTTCCTCCTCACCAGACGGCAGAGGACCAGATCCCCGGCTGGATCCCTGCACTGATTTCATCCATTTACACATGCCGAAAACCTGCTCCTCCCTCTCTTCTTGTGACAACAACCAAAGAAAATCAGGTCAAATACTTTTGTGTTACTGTGGTTTGACAATATATTTGAGGAGGGATTTTCAAGTCAGACATTGAAGATACTACACTTAAGGGAAATGCAAATAAAACCAATTTCTGAGCCCGTGCAGGTCACAGTCATTGCACAACAGCATTTCTCTTGGCTTCAGAAGGCAGTTTGTCAAATCAAGGACTTAATCTTCCCATTGTAAATTAGCAGTAGATAATTAGGAACTGCCCACAATTAAATATTGATGTTAAAAATAAATAAATCCCAGCACTTCCCTGTTTAGACAGTAAGAAGGCTTTGCATCAAAAAACACGGGACACATGAGAATGTGAATAGTAAAGAGCTCATAACAAAGAAGGATACACTCTTCATTGTGTGCTTACAGCATTCATTTCTTTCTCTGTAACTGAGAACCTATACAAACAAATGGGATAAAAAGACAACATATACCGAGATATCAGCTGTAATCTGCCAATTCTTCAGCCAAACCTACTGGAACACAAAGGAAAGGGGCAAGGTTTACACAAGGTGCACACTGAGTCAGCTCTTGTCTCAACAAAACTTCTCAGCTCCTATAGCTGCAGCAGGACAAGTCTAGGTAGGACTAACAAAACCACTTGCCCAGCTCTAGCAGTATTTCAGCCCATCTCTTTACTCATCCTTGGAGTTCACTTGAGATTGTGACTCACTATAGGTGAATCCTTTTGTGGCTACACTAGCAGCAATTTCAAGCCCTGCATCATCAAAATTCCTGGGCACCCTGCTGTGTGGGAGGCATGGATCTTTGGCTGCAGAGCACAGGGTAGCTTAGGTATCTGAATAAAAAAACAATTGAGCAAGCATCTAAGCCTGTCTGCAGTGCACAAGGCAGGACTTGGGCCATCATTCAGTCTGGAGTGGAGCCCCTGAGTCTGTGCCACAGAGGATGCTTGTGTTCACTTGTGTGTGCCCACAGCCTGCTTGCAGCCGGAGCAGGGGTAGGGCAGCCAGGTGGCTGGAAATCCCAGGCAAATGTGCACGTGCTCCAAAACCCTCCTCAAGAAGTATTCTAGGTAGGGGAAGACAATCAGCCACAGAGAACCATCTTTGTATGGCCTTATGTTCTTTGTGGGAGTCCTCTCCTAGGCTTAGGTACCTCATCTGCAGCTTCCTACCTCCAAAAACTACCAAAGAATTCCTCAGCCAGCTCTAGATCAATCTCACAGAAGAGCAGGGGGAAACCCTGGCTCTGCTGTAGCTGAACACAAAGAGCTTCTGGATTGAAGAAAGAACTGTTTTCCCTGACCTCATCTCGATCCCTTGGAAAAGAGATCACTCCCTTCCTGTGACTTTACAGGCCAGGAGTAGGGGAATGGAAATGTAACACTGTTTCAGTGCATCACAGTGACAGTGTTTATAGCAAAGTTTTATTTTGAGAAGAAAAAAGGCTTCATGGTAAGAAAGGTTTACCAAAATATCAGCAGCAATTCATGCAACAGTAACAATTTAGAGCAAAAGTGCAAGATCGTACTTGTTTCTGGCTCTGACACTTCAGGCAGCATATACTAACAGGAGAAATTGTGAATTACTGAATTACTGAATTAACATCGCTTTCATTCACTTTATGGGCCAAAATTATTGTCTCAAATCCTTCTGAAGCACCCAGATGCTCAGGGTACTTTGTAGTACTTTGTAGAAAATCCCACTCCAGGTGGATTTTCTACCACCAGGGAGAAGCCAGACAGGCTTGTCTCAATCAGTGATGCTGGTGTCAGCCTGGTGAGCCTGACGAATTGGCTTTGGTTAATGGACCAGCCTTACTTATGGCACCATCCCACCCACCCAAGTGTCACATTCCTCCAGAAGCCCTTAGAAATCAGTCACACAGCAGCTAAATGGAATAGTGGACGTTCATTTGGGATGGCAGCTTTCCTGCAGAATTCAAAAGCTATAAAGAGGTAATTATTCACTGGTTTTTCTCTGTGACAAAACTATTTAGAAGGGATTGCAATCTGATGAACACAACTGAGGGAGGAGTGCCCTCCTTTAATTCCCCAGCAAAATGGAGTCACCACCCAGCGTCGTTCTAAGCCTCCTTATTTCTCATTAACCTTAACATTTCCTTTCTTGCCCCTCAAAAAGCACAATTATGTAGACTGACAGTATCTCTCCTGCCCTAATGCCTGACTACAGTATATACCTTTTCTTTTGACCCTCTCTCTTGAGCCAGATTTAAGCCTCTGGTAGGCTTCATGCAGACACCTCTGTAAGTAAAGCAGGACCATTTAGGAGACAGGCAGGAGAGTTATCAAATAAACTTTCCATTTTATTTACAGTTCAGGAGCCTTGCAGAATGACACACACTTATGGTTTGGGATCACTAGCAATTATTGTAAAGGTGAAAGCAGATACTGCAAATTTAACAAGCCTTTTGTATGAACTAATTGCATTAGAATACATTAGTAAGGGTGCACATTGTAGGTTTTATGTTTCATTGGAAAGGTCATCCTAGATTCTGGTTGAATAGTGAAAGAGAGGAAACCATATTAGCAGTTTATCCAGCAAGTGTCTCTAGGATGAATTTCCTTCAGGTCATTTGCATTATTTGATTGTAGCTGAATAGTTCTCCCTCTGCTAAGCAAGTAGGGGAAGACCTACGGTGACAATAGGGGAAGTTCAAAGTCTTTGAGCCTTATTAGAAGGCTCATTTTCTGCACTCATTTTCATGCACTCATTTCCCAGAACTAGGCTAGCAGCTGTATAATCAGGACAGAAACTTTACATGCCTCCTGTAAAAGACAAACCTCCCAGGGAAAGCTGCTGTAGGTTTTCAGGAGGCAAGAGGGTTCCTGCTTCTCCAGAGGTGTGACACCCTGTTGTGCCACACCACCGAGCCCCCCTTGCTGGTCCCTCTGCAGATGATTTGTGCCAGTTCCAGCCCTGCTTCAGCTGCCTTGGGTGTCTCTAAAACACTTTGTTGGAGACAGTCACTGGACCAACTCTGCCAGCCCCCAGGGCTCTGGTGGCTTTGCAAGCCTAGGGGTGGTGGCAGCCCTGAAGAGGTTTCAGAGGGCAGAGGGGTGGTAGCAACAGAACCAATGTCTGGGGAAGAGGGAGGGAGAGAGGGAGAGAGGGAGGGAGAGCCCACAGGATCCTGAAGGAGGTTGTGGGGTGGAGAAGCTGAGCCAAGTAAGGCATAAAGTTTTGGTTCAAAGAGAAAACTCCTTTTCCCAATCAGGCAGAATTTCTGGGAAACCATCTTCCTTCCAGTGCTGCCTCATCACTTTGCTGCAGGAAGGGGACTGAGTGACAGCCAGAGAAGGGCAGAGACTGTGTCCATTCAGACATTGTTGATCTGACAGAACAAAATCTTCTGGTTACTCCGTGAATACCCATCAGGATTTCCAGAGGAGTAGCTAGTGTCCACTAGTTTTACTGAGCTGTGTATTTCAACCAACCCTCCAGAAAACCTTACTGTGTAAAAATGAGGAAGTGGCATTCCACTAGGCTCAAGAGTGCCAGCAAGCCTAGAAGAGAAGCTAAATCGATGCTAAAAATTGTTCCTATCCTCCCCAAACTCCTCTCTATTGTGTAAGTGGCAAAGAAAACACAGCACCCTCTGGGAGGCTGTAGTGGCATTTACACTGTCCCAGCCACCTTGGGTCTGAAAGGAGGTGGCTTCTGCCCATCTGCCACTCCCAGAAGATGTAAAAGAGAGGAGCATATGGTTTTGAGAAAATGAAAGGTCCTGGTATCTCAGCTTGGTAAAGCTATTGACTTACTGTCTGACCTCTGGCAAGACGCGTGCCCTCCATCTGCCCCGCTCAGGCTGCCCAGACAAGCAGAGGAGACTCGAGTGCAAAGATGCTGAGTTTGAGTTTAGCTTGTCAGAGCCACAGCAGCTGGTCACCCCTTTGATGCTGACAAGCATCATAAGGCCCATTTCAGCCAGCTCATAGAAGCTGGGTCTTCTCACCCCACAAATTCAAGCTGGCTCTAAGGCTCCCAACAACTTCCCAAGCCCGCGAGCACAAGGAGTGTAAAAATATGCATAGTGTGACTGCTGCAAGGGTGAGCTGGGATGCCCTGGGCCCCGTTGCTCCCCTTCCCTCAGCTCCATAGCCCATTCTCCAGCTGCTGCAGCCCCACAGGCTCTCCACATCTGCTGGGACTGCACACTCACTCCTCGCCTATAGCTCCTTTATACAAATCCTACCACTCAACCACGGCCAAGGGAGCGAATCAATCCACTCTGCATTGAACGTCACCTCTGGCAAGGTTAAAACTTCAGTTCAGCAAAGCCCTTGTGCATTTGGCCATGGGGACTCGTCCTGTGCTGCAGCACATTGGGTAGGAGAGCTCTGAGTGTGCAGAGGATGACTAAGCCCCATCAGAAACCAGAGGCACCTCAGCCTTCCAGGACTGAGACAGCAGAATCGTAACATGGGGATAGTAAATATTATCCATCCTTCATTAAAGCTGCATAGCAGCCCAAACAATAATTTTTACATACTCCACATTAAAAACATAATACTTCAAATTTTAGTGTCCCATAATTTGCATATTGAATTCCAGGGAGGATATTTGATGGAGTGTGTGCCATAGCTCCTGTATGTATGTACTATATCCAAAGGACATGACAATCTAGCATAACATCAGGTGAGTCCTAATAATAGCCATATTTTAAGGCCTGTTTTAAATATTTAAAGATACAATCTGAAATAAAAATGGAGGGAAAAATGTCCACATTAATAATATTATCATCAACCATTTTTCACTAAAGTCAAAGGCTTGGGTTTGCATCACTGCTAGTCCCATTAACATCTTTTTCCTGACAAATGCACCCAAGACCTCTATTTTCTTCTTCTTGGCCCACTTTATCTTTTCTTTTCATAGGGAACTAAAAGCTGCAAGTTCTAGAGGAGGGGTGAAAGCCTCAATATCCCATCAGGTCCCATCAGCAGAAATACCCTGAAGCTCTTCTGGTCCCTTCTTGGTGCCACCAAAACAGGCCTGACAAACCCCATTATTCAACCACCCAGCATTTTTTTCTCTCCCATCCTCCACTAATACAAACATGTTTTCACTGTCCTCCAAGTTTCCTGATGATTTAATATGAAACTTACATCTGGAACTTGAAAAATATTTTTAAGCACCCTCCTCCGACATGACTGGTGCCTGCCACCTCTGTCACCCCCTTCCTTGTTTACTTCACCCCTCTTAGATCCTGGTGTTTCTCTCCAATTCAGTAGGAATGGGAAGGGACAGTGTTCCTGACTGCTATGTATATGATGGGGATGAGGAAGAAAGGATTTGTATTGGTGGTATATGAGTTAAATATTCATTATATCAATGTCTTTACACAGCGACAAAGTAAATATAAAATTTATAACAATGTGTTTTGAAAGGTCATGAAAATACATTGAAATACATCAAATCAATAACAAGAACTTCAAACTACTCTCAGAAAACACTAAATAGCTACATATAAGAATGATAAGCATTGGAAAGAACTCCATATAAAATCATTTCTCACTTCAGTACCCTCTCATGGTCTGATGGAAAGATTTTTCTGCTCTGGAAGAAAAATATTTGTTTGTAATATCAGTCTAATACTATTAGTTATATTGATTTGTGTTTGACTATAGTCTGGTGGAGTTTTCAAAGCATTACACAGCTTTTGAAAAACCAGGAGCGTTGGCCTGGGCAAGGTGCATAGCAGGGTCCCCCAGGTGGTGTATATTTTGCTGGATTATGTTTAATCAAGTCATGCAATAATTGCTATAGATTAAATTGTCTTGAGTTGTTGAAATAGTTTCAGCAAAATCTTGAGCCTGTTTCCTAGAACTATTCTACAGTTCAATTTCTCCTACTGTTCTCATATTCTTCGTGTGAATAAATACAATATTCTTGGTAAACACAAGCACCTGGGACATGCTTGCACAGGACACTTCCAACAGCACATAATCATTGTGTTACAATCATAACTCCAACCCTAACCCTTACATACAGGAAAAATGCTGTGTGGGGCTTCTGTTTGCCAAACCTCTCTCACTTTTCCAAAACTTCCCTGCAAATGTGGATTACTTTTTACCTCAAAATTCATAAACAAAAAAGGTAAACTCATGTGGACCTGCTTCTCTGAAGTGTTTACAGTCTTGGTTTGTATTAAAAAAACAATAATATTAAAATTCCTTAAAATAAAAAAATAGATTCCTTTAAGTCTAGAAGATTAACAAAATAGAAACACTACTTAAGGTGATGGATCATGTAAGGTAATCACTAAACTCTCAGACTGTAAAATAGGATTACACACCTTTTTTTTTTTTTTTTTTTTTTTCTCTCTTGGACACTGCAGCATCAACTGCTGTAGTCCTAAATTTAGCCAAACACTGCAATTATCAGATGTATTCAGTAGCAAAAGCTTTTGTCACTTTCGTGGTTGTCTGACGGTGTACGGTTCAATCATAAAAGGGCAAATGACAGGCGGGTGTAGGAAATGAATTTTCTTCTTCTTCCTGACATACCAGGGGAAGGCCCCCTGCTGTAATATGGAAAATCTTTTATGCAAAAGAGCACAGCAACTTACAGCACACAATCACTATGCAGACTTTTGTCGGGGTATTTTTTCACAATTCAGCAAAGGAAAGGGAAGAAAAGGCGGCCTTAAAATCAAATTTTAAAGTTCAAATTTGATTTTAGCATTAGGGTATATTTCTAGGTTCAGGGATCTAGTAATTAAAATGCAACAAAGCTCCTTCTAAGTATGAACATGTCTGATTTTAAGGGATGTTGCTTTTCTGGTGATCCCGAGGCCACAGCAGCAGAGTTTGTCACACGCGGCTGAAGCCAGGTGAGAGGCAGAGAGGGATGCTGAGTCCAGCAGGAAGCAGCCAGGGCAACCCCATGTTGTCTACCTGGAAAACAAAGAGAAGGCTGAGTGTTTAGTGTTTATGCTGGTATTTCTGAGCATGATGCAAACGAGAATCTGGGAAAACACAGAAAAATAGCCTTCCTGCAGGTTTTAAGTAAAACTGCCTTTGGAATAAATAATCTCTACTCCTTTCCACAGAAGGGACTTTAACACCTTCTGGCAATAAACAAAATTCTTAAAGAGGGGGCAAATTTAGCATTTGTCATTTTAAGGTCCTGGTGTGAAGTGGCATTATGGCAAATAAGCATCACTCAGATTATCCACAGTGTTTCCAAATGAAAACAGGTATGGCATAAAGGCTTATTATTGGCCAAAAATAAGCTTTAGCTCACAATCACTGCTCAGCTATATGAACCACAGGTGCCAACTCTGAAGTAAGAAAAAAGCCTGCTCCTCACACAGAGGCTGGCAGTGGACACCATGGCAAGTTTCTGGGGGTTTCTCAAGTCAGTGACTCTTCACCTGAAGGGAAATTGGCCAAACCTCATGGGCACCTCAGGGGCAGTGCCTCCTGGGCTGGCCTTGCAGACTGTGCTCACTCAAGGAGCTTCACAGGCTCCTGTCCTGGCCAGGGTGCAGACCCTGCAAAGAGACAGGATACAGCATACAGAGGGAAGCAGATGTTTTACACCCCCAAACTACACTTCCCATCAGGCATTGGCATAGTATTTCCAGATCAAATGTGGGGTTACTTTCAGCTTAATTTTTTCAGTCTTAACAAAAAATAATACCTTCTCTTTTTTCAAGACATCTATTTACTTGGCAACTTTTTTTTTTCCAGGAAAAGCTTATGCTTTGCTTCTAAATTTTTTTTTTTTTTAGTTAAGAACCCACATTTCTAATGAAAAACAGTCTCAATGAACAATCCCTTTTGAATAACTCACAGAAAACTGAACAAATACCAACAGCAAGACATATTAGGAAGGAATATTTAGTTCCTTAGGAAAAAAAGTAGCCCTTCAAAAACCAGTGGCTAAAATACAGCAGAACTGGTCCCAGTGAGTGCAAATCAGCTACTGATTTCAATGAACTTATGTCAGTCTACCCCAGGTGAAGTTCTGGCCCACTGAGCTCAGAGAAACAAAATGTCACCTCTGCTTTCTAAGCACTCTTTCTCAAATCATATTCCCCTTGTAATAATGTGCAGCAAGTGTTTAGCTCAACATGCCTCTTATAGTTTCTGTTTGGGAGATGATTTTTCTTTTTAATTTCTCTGTCAGGCACACTTATTGAAGCGCACATGCTTTAGACAGATGCAATCTGCAAAAAAGCTTTGAAAGACAGTGATTTATTTATGAAATTCCTGGTTGAGAGGGTGAGGTAAGCCACACAAAAATTTTAAAGCTTCTCACTAACGTAAGGCATATGTGTTATATATGTAAAACATGGGGAGAGAAAACATTTAGAATATTTGGGCACAAATCCTTCACAGGGTAGAACTGCAGTGGGAAAAAGGGGGCAGCAGATGGAGAAGAAGCCGTAAGGACAAGTTCTGCTCTGCCTTTAATTTCACTTTGTTACCTCAGGGCCAGCAGCATTTATCATATGGGCATTATACATACATCAATTTTTTGTTCTTGTGTGTTTTATGCTGTGTAGTCAACACAGCAATCAAACCTGAAGCTCCGTGGTGGGAGCTTAAATTTACTAAAAGCATAAATTCACTTAAAGTCCCTGCACTAAAGTGTTTTGCTTCCAGCTAAACACTTCTCCATGACAAAGTCCTTTGCTCCAGCTGGGAGATGTTTTAACTTGCAGATGTCTTCCAACAAAGTGGGCACACAGGAGTCCAAGGCGTGCACTGGGGAAACAATTTTTTGGCTGGGCAAGTTCCACAGCTGCCAGTGCCAGTGTCCTGGGATAAATGTGCTCTCCCTCCACAAGGCTGCTCTTCCCAGCACTGTGGGAGGTGGGAGGAGTGGCAGACACACCCCAGCAATGCCATTTTGCAGCATCTCCAGAGGGATTTGTCCCAGTCTCCTAGCACTGAACGCCCCTGTGACAGAGCTGGTGTGACAGAGCTGGCTGAAGAGAAGGTGCATCCTAACCCTGAGGAGCAGGTGCCTGGGAGGAGCCAGCAGGAGCTCCCTTCCCATGCCAAGCTGTGAATCACCAGAGATTGCCCACACTCACTGGGGAAAAGTAATTGAAGGACACACATGTGGAGAGGAAAAGCACCTGTTTCATGCAGGGTGCAGCTAAAAGGAACTAAGCAGCCTGAATTATGGGAGGGAGAATGATGTAGGGAAGAGCAGCGGGAGCTGGGGTTAGAGAGACTCCTCTGGAGGCTAGACTTAGCCAGGGATATATCCAAACATCTTTTAAAAGCACATCCAAAAAAAGAGATTTTTAGAGGGTTTAACGGCCCTAGCTGTAAGCAAGTGGCAATTTTTGCAGGCTTTTCAGTTGGAATTGCATTGAGAATTGTGGAGGTGGGGTGGCAGTGGCTGAAGTGGCTGGCTCAGGAAGGACAGCCCCTGCCCAGAGAAAGGACCATCAGACTGCTGACACTGGCAATCAGGAACTGCTAAAGTAAGGCACAACAGATCAGGAAGATATTGGAGCTGCCCTGTGTCTTACTGAGGAGAGGAAAGTTGCACTAAGTGAGGTGCAGAGTTGAGCTTTGGTGGAGAGATTCGAGGTGTGAGGCGAAAGGGAGAAACTCAATGTGAAAGACCAGTGAGAATGATGATCCTAACAGGCATAACTGGGATGCATTGCCAAAGGCAGAGGCCACTCTCCTCACACACAGGGGAAAATCTGTACTCATTATAAAATCGTGTTCTGCTCCATCATCTTGTCCATCTTCCTGGCACATAGTGCCATAGAAAACAATGTGAAACCCTGTGGGTGCAACACCAAACCACCATCACACAGGGCACCAGTGTCAGGATTATGCAGAGCTGGCAGTGGAGAAATTGAGCCAAAAAAAGATCCAAGGAACTGTCTAACAGTGGAGAAACCCTTGAGTCACCCAACCCTGCTCCCGTGGTGAGGAGCAAAGTCCTTTCTGCCCCGCAAAGGGAAGAGCAGTGACTTAGGGGCTGCCAGTAGCTCCCCACGAGTGAAAAGGGTTAGAAAAGGAGTCCTCACCTGCAGTGTAAGAGCAGGATCAGAGCAGAGGAAATTAAAGTCTCAGACTAGAAAAATCGTATTTGTGGTGTCTTTCTTTCTCCCTGAAGGGTGAGAGAGTTAGATGGAGGGAAAGGTGAGGAGATGCTGAGTGTTGAGAGTTGCTGTGTGGATGCACAAAGGAAAATATTACATTAATCAAGGTGGGAAATGAGAAGAGTTTTTGCAGAGCCCACAGAGTAAAACTGGAAAGGAAGATATGGCAAGCATTAGAGAGGACCCCAAGGGGATGGGGCTGGGGGTGGAAAGGAGATGAGAGAAGAGGCACAGGGAGATACCAGATGTAAAAGATAACAACCCAGTAGAATTTTGCCAAGAATAAAGGCTTCTGAGCCATCACTTTGAATTCACATGTCCACCCTCTACTAGTAAAACCATTAGACAGACAAGAATTAAGAGGAGAGAAATCAGCTGCCTGCAAACAGCTTGCTGAAGACATGACATTCCTGAAGAAAAATGTACACAAGCCTAAGCAGCTTACAAGAGCGAGCTATCTCAGCCGGCTCACCCCCCACGAACACTGCTAAATCCATGAGAATCAGAACAAGGAAATTGTCAGGGAAAGGCTGCGATTAGCCAGAGTCTTGACTAGAAAAATAGTTTATGAATTGTCATAAAAATTTAAAGCTCAACCTCACATTAGCTGCTGCAGTGTCTCTGCTCCCACCTACAGTACAGTTCGTCTCCCTCTATCTTCATCACTGACTGTGCCAGTACAAGGGGGAAATCTTCTGAATGTTTCCCCAAAATTAAATGCTGAAACAGCATATCATTATTTTTGATATTCAAATCTATTATTAATAAGCTATACACTACAAAAAAGATTCTGAACATGAGTGATACATCTCATAATTCTGACCTATTAACAGAAGTACATGAGTCTCCCTGGACCAAAAAAATAGTTGTTAAAAAAGATGAATCGCTTACTCAAATCAAAATAACATGACAGTTCCATGAAAGATTTCAAAATAAAAGTTAATAAGTTAATGGATTCATTTTACTGCTCCTAAGATGCAAACAGACAATGCAGAACAGTCATCTTCTTATTAAATAATATGAATCAACAGCTCCATCATGTTTGTACTAAGCAACAGGCACCAATACTCTCTTATGGTGTATTAGGGTGAGCATATCAGCAAGAGGGCAGAGCCAAAGCACATTCTGAATCTTCTTTGCCATCAGTGGCCAGGTACTTAAAATGTTGTCATATACCTAAGTATTGTCCTGAATGCAGGGGCAGAAACATCGCCCCAGCTGATGCCAGCAAAACCTTCCCGATTTGCAATTGCTCCTCATCCTCACGGTTTGTGTGAGACTCACCCTAGCAGCTGCCCTTTTGTCTGCCATGCAGCACAGTGCTGGGGGCTCCCTGAGTCTCTTCTCCTAAACACCTCTCCCAGGAGAGAGAGCACTCCCCTCCAAGGATACCCAACAGCTTCTGATGGAGCCCAGGCAAGTGGCTTGAACCAAGTTGCTGGTTTTCCAATAAGGAAAATGAGGGAACAGGAATACCATGCTCATCATGCACTAGAGGAAAATGTTTCTCAAATTTTTGATTTTAAAAAAGTAGGTTTTTTTTCCAGTATGAGTGGAATAAAAATAAAATGGCATTTCCCTGATATAAAAACAATTCTTCTGGCTTCTTACAAGTGCTGTAGCCTAGAAGTATTCCTTAGGAGAGAGAAGGTACTTGGAAAGAACATTGCCCTTAGGGAGTGGTGGAGGGACTTTCTCCACCCCATGGATGTCCTGTTCAGTTTTGGCTGCATTATGTGGGCTTGATAACCAAAGTCTTTATATGCACAGGAGTTACTTCAATAGGAATGAGGGGTAACAAAAAATCTTCCATTGAAAGTGGATTGCATTGTACAGGCATAAGGGATTTCACCACCTGCTCAGAATAGATAGATGGGAGGGTTTTCATGTAAGAAATCAGGTGGTGAAAGGACAGGAAACAAGTGACTTGTGGCTCCTGCCATTTAAGCATGAAAGGGGCATGTGAAGAGGCATTAATTTCAGCCACACTGGGCTGGAGGGTAAGGACTATTCACATAAGTAAGGCTTTGGAGGACTGGGCTTGTAAACCCCAGCTGCTTAAACAAAAGTCCGAGGCACCTTTTTTCAAGAGTACCTAAGTCTGGTTTTCTAAAGGACCTTCCCCTCTTAAGTTACTTAGGCTATATCTACCCCTTCCATGGTGGGTTACAGAGGGGCTGTGCCTGGGCTGGGGGGGGAGGAGGGGTGAGGGGGCTGTCAGTGAACGGGGCTGTGTGCTCAGCAGGGCTGCCACAGGCTGCTGGGGCAGGGCTGGGGGTACCGGGGAATGCCACTATCCCACACGTTTAATTCCCTCAGGCACTTTCAAAACTGCTGCCTTAAGCCTGCAGCAGGATTTCAGCAGAGGTCTCTTAGGCTTTAAGCAGCTTCTAACTGTATTTATGTGCTTTATCCCTTGAGTAGGATAAACAGGTTAGCAATTAACTCTGGTATTCTGACCTCTAGCTGGATAACCAGATCTCTAATTATATTTTCAGTGGCAGTGACTCTCAAGAGTTGTGTGACACTATCTGAAAGTTTCCACTCCCATGTAACATCTGCAGCTCTATGTGGAAATTGGCAGCCAAGAAATTATCGGCAAAACAGAAAGCAAATTCTTTTCCCCTTCCTCAGTACTTCTGCCTCCTCAGCACTTCCAGTGCTTCCTCTCTGTTGCTTGGAAAATATTTACCCTGATAGGTGATTCCTGGTGTGCCAGAGAGGTCATATTGAAAGCCAAAAAATTCTGAGAAGTATTTTATTCAAAATACCATTTTTTTTAATAGGATCCTTGTGGTAGACTATTCACAGGAACCAAGAAATTAGAGGCAATGATAAGCCCCATGTCTTGATAGGTTCTTCTCTATTGTTTCTCAATAGAGCACTTTTTTGTGAGAGAGGATGTTTTTTAGGGCTAAAATATATTATTTATGAAAAAGAAAAGAAAGAAAAAGAAAAAATTTAATGTGGCACTTACTGTAGAAGCACAAGTGACCTTCAGAAAGGTGATATAGTTGGAGGAACAGCTCTGGAGCTGGCAGAGCACATCTCAGGAACAGAGTCCCTAGATGGCCTAATGCTGGGAGTTAACAGTGACAAAGCAGAGCAATTTGGAAAATCAGCTTGCTGTCATCCTGTATGCATGTAACTCTTGAAATAAAACAGTGATCTAATATAAGGGAAGTATATGGATTTACGCTGACAGCAATGCCAAGTGTTCATTCTACTCAAGTGCCACACATATTCTCACTTGAAAAGGGGTGAGACAGACAGCAAATTAGCAATTTTCACATCTGCAGAATGAGTGGTCTTTGCACTAATTTTTCCATGTGTATCCCTACTACCTGTACAGAAAATTCATGTCTGTGTCTGAGCCCACTTCTTACTTCACTGCCCATACAAATTATCCTTTCTGAAGACAGATGTGAAAGAACTGTTGAAGGTCTGCATCAAACCAGAAGAAAAATAAACTACTTCTTACTTACATAGAACATGATAATTTATTGTAAAAAAAGCTGGTTTGGACTCACACCACAATCACTTCCACACTTCAGGCTTCTGTGCTGCAAAGATTATTTTGGAGAGCTGTGCCAAATTTCCCTGTCATCAGGACAAATGGGCAGTCAGACACTGGTAGATTCCTTCTCAAGAAGGTGAAATTTAAAGTAAGATGCACACACCATCGGATAATAACCTACAAAAGTAAAAGCCAAGAGAAGAAAATATGGTTGACACATCAGCTGGAAAGCTAATTATACAGGTCTACAGGACCATGACAAAGTCATTTTAGAAGCCTAGGTTTGATTCTCAGTGCAAAAGACAGAGGTGAGCCGATTAATTCCTGCTTAGACCTTTCCCTTCTCAGTGGCTTCCTAGTTCCTCACAACTTGTCACCAATTCTGTTCAACAGGGGCCAGTGCATTACACACCCAGCACCAGCCAAGTCTCTGCTTTGCCTGGACTACCCCCACCACCAAGAAGGAAACTCATAACAAAGGCTACCCACACAGTGACTATGGAGAAGAGATGCCTAGTGAGCCACTGCTGTTGGAAATCACATTTCCTCTATTTGTGCATAAAGGAAACAGTGGGAATTGTAGTATGGAAAGCAGGTGAGGGATGCAGTGCAAAGGGATGCACATCTGAATCAGTATTCAGGAAAAGAGAAAGAGAGAGAAGATCAGCTGAAATTTTAATTGCTCTCATCTTTTGAAATAGTGGACTAATTTTTTCATGGAAAATTTTCAGTCAAGAACTTAAGGAACAGCCTTAAGCATCCAAATAAACTTTGTGGAGGATATGGCTAGAAGTCACTGTACCCAGAGCAACTTAGCAAGGTATGAAGAGCACTGCATGAGGCCAGACTTAGCAGAAGGACAAAAGCACCTATGAAGTTCGTGTCTACTCCTGTGTTGAGCATCCAGCCTGGACAGTGCCTGCTCAGCTCCCATGGCACAGCTGGAGCCATGTAATTGCCCTTCTGCCTCACATGCAGACAGACACATGAGGAACAAGAATACAGGAATGAAATTGTTGCAGATCACAGATTCAGGGCACAAAATATTCTGAGTGCTCTAAATAAAGGTCTAAAAGAAAAAAAAAATACTAAACTGCATAATTTATACCTCAGAGAACAAAAAGATGGGGATGATTCTGTTCTTTAGATGCCTGAAAGACTCCAAATAAATCAAGACCAAATAAGTAGGCAGGCTATTCCAAGCTGAGCTTGGAGGGTAATGTGTAAAAAGAGTTGTCTCATGACTGAGCCTATCCCATAAGTGCATTCTCATCCTCTACAACCTGCTTCTAGGCTAAAAAAAGACCAGACATCCTTCCTGTTTCCAAAAGTTCTGCCCTGTTTTTGTTCTTGGAAGAGGTTATAAAGGTTGAATTCTGCACCTACCTGGCCAACCACAAATACTTTTTTGGTGGTGAAGCAAAGACGGGGGATCCAGTGGTTGTGGCTGAACAGCCCGCAGTAACAGTTTGTGCTCTCTGGGTGCATTCTTCTCCAAGAAGCTTTGCTGTTTCCCTGTTCCTGAAGTGGAAAATAATTGCTTCATGAGAGTGTTGGCTTTTTAATGGCAAGTGATACACATACACCAATATTCAGATAGTCTGAAAATTAGTACTAGTCTCTGTGGCAGTTTTACATACTTGGTTTTCCCCTTTCCCGTTAGTTTTTTCAATCCCATTAACAAATCACCTAGAAAACTAAAAGTGATCCACACACAGTGTAAAGTTAGTAAAGAAGAGTGGCACTTGTCCATTGTCCAAAGATGCTATCTCACATAATCACACTTTTAATGCATAAAAAAACAATGTTTCACATATTTATGGAGGGGAATAAAACCAGTCTGTTGCTGGTGCCTTTTAGTTTGGTTTAGTTTGCTCAGGAAATGATGGCTTAATAAGAGCCCTCCTCACAGAAAGCATGCAAGTCTGAATTAGAAGTGTGAAACTGAATTTATGAAATAACCTTGGCAGTAAATAATAGCACACCTCAAACCAGGATTCATCACACACCTGTGTGGTAGGGAATGGAAGTCGGCTTCATCCCACTCAGAGTATCAATCACTCCCAGGATGCAAATTCCATGAGATACAGAAAGATTACTTTACATAAACTGCAGAAAGTATTTGAATCAATGTAATAAAATTTTCAGCACAGCATTGTGCAGCCTACGAGTGTCCTTACAAACACACTTTTTTCACCATTTCCCATATGAACACGAGTGTGGTGTGTAGACAGATGAACGAGCTCGTAGCTGCTGACATACTTACACCTCATTCAAAGATTTATTCAAGGCTTTCAGTAATGAGTGTTGACTCTTCATCAGAAGAAGCCTCACCTTCCTTCAATTAGCAGCAGAAGGCCTGTGACCTTCACTCAGGGTGGGTCCTCCACCCTAAATGTGTTTTGAGTGCTCTGCTTCATTCTGACAGCATTTCTGAGCGGTGCCCAAAGGAGGCTCAGCCAGCAGGACACACAGCACCAGTCATGTGTGTCTACCATCCTGGCTGGGACTGCTGTTTTGGAAGTGTTCCCTAGGGACAGAAATCACTTCATGGACTACAGCTCTCCACAGGCCTGCCTCTGTCTACTCCAGTGTAGGCACCCAAAGGAAGCACCTGCATCTCCAAGCTCATTAAAGCTCTTCTGAAAATCCAGGCTCTGAGTGAGATATGTACATTAAAGTCAAATTCCTTCAAAGCACTGGTCCCAAGACATTGGGCAAACCCTTCTAAACCCTGGTCTCTGGTGGCCATGCCAGGTGCCAGGGAAGAGGGAGACAGCACAGCACAGTCAGACCAGACAGCCACTGCTCCCTGAGCTCTGTGTGGCAGGCACAAAGTTAGCCAGGCATTTTGCTGGGAAGGCAAACACCACAGCCAGAAGGAGACAGACTGTCTTATTTTTAACTTCGAGTACACAGTACAATACTTAGGTTCCATTTACTGCACATACAGTCTCCTAAATACTCTGTTATTTGGTAAAACTATATCACAGTAAATCCCTGTATCATGTATACTGCAAGGGATTTCTGACACCAAGATACCTTAGGAAAAAAAAAGATGCATGTGAAATGCACAACAGAAAAAAAAATGAAGGTCGCTTCTTCATTCTTATGGTTTTTTGCTGTCATCAAAGTATATACACATAAACATAAAAAATAAATCTTATAGCTCATTTTATATGTTTTTATATACTAAAAAGATCTGTTTACCTTCAGTTTCTTATTTAATTCCTTTTGAAAACAGACTAATATAAAAAAGTTTTAAAATTAGTCATTCCACTGCCACTTCTTTTCTATTGCACTATTTATTACCTCTTTGAGACTGCAGAAGAGGGATGCAATTGACACTTTATTCCATAAGTCTTTGGGTCAAACTCAGTTGCCTACCATGCTGATCAGATTTCCTTTTTTTAATTTTGGCAAGGGCTAGATATAACCCATCTTCATATTAGATTTTGCAATATAATCCTTGTTACCTAAGCCCACCTACACCTGTGAGCATACAGCTTTCAATTTTTCTTGTAATTTCTTTCTTTTCTTTCTTTCTTTTTTTTTTTTTTTTTTAAGATTCACACACAGAATCCCCACCCCAACTGATATATAAAACATCAGGGCGAAAGATAATAAAGCTTTTTGCAGCAGTTTGGCAAAGCCTGAGAGGATGCATGGGGCCAGAGAGGTGGGAATGTCCAGGTCCTGCAGTCACATCCAGAGTTAATTGAAGCCACTGCCAGCCTCAGTATAACAGAACTGGAAGTCTCTATTCAGAAAGAAAGAAAGAAAGAAAGA
>VZRH01000782.1:767902-798760 GCA_013397555.1 Urocynchramus pylzowi | reverse complement strand
CGCTCACCCAGCACCCAGCACCCAGCACCCAGCATCCCGCTCACCCAGCACCCAGCATCCCGCTCATCCAGCATCCCCCTCCCGCTCCCAGAGCCCGCGCTCTCCCTGCGCTCAAGGACGGCGGGGTTGGCCTCTGGGACACCCGTCGCTGGAGCCCACGGTACCTCTGGGAGAGGGATGACAAAGTCGTGAGTACGCTTGCTGTCTTCCCTTTCTTCCCTTCCTTGTTTTTTTTTTTTTTGGTTTTTTTTTTTTTTTTTTTTTTTTTTTTTTTTTTTTTTTTTTTTTTTTGTTTTTTTTTTTTTTTTTTTTTTTTTTTNTTTGTGGTTTCGTTTTGGCTTGTTTGCTTCGTTTGGTTTTTTAACTTCTTTGGGGTTTTGTTTGTTTGTTGTTTGCTTGTTTTATGTTTTGGGGGTTTTGTTTGTTTTTTGTTTTTTAAATGTACACACAGAAACATCTAAATCCCATGTTAAAAGTGTGTTGCTTGTCCTGTCGTCTGGATGGGGTTTAAAAAAAGAAAAAAAAAAGAAAACAAAAAAAAACAAATCACCACCCAGCAAATCTATGGTTTATTTCCAAGCCCCTGAAAACTGGGAGAGATGCCATTTGCCTCCCCTTGGGAGGTGTGCAGTCCCTCAGACTGGCAATCCCTCTTCCAGCTCAGGCATGTTGGGTAACAGGACCAAGCTGTGTCACTTTTCCGTGGCGCAGAAGCAGACCCACGGCGTGTCCCGTGGAGGGAGACTCCTGTGGGGCTCGGCTGTTCTGCCCGTGCTGCGTGGACGGACGGTGTAGCTCCTGCTCCTGCCCTCAGGCTTGCAGGGAGGTGCGAGCCCAGCTCCAGGCACCCCGCCGCCGCTGGGAGCTGCTCCCTGTCCGCCGCACTCCCCCGGCAAGCGAGGGCACAGCCGGGGCAGCGGGAGTGGGGCAGGTGCCGGGGCCCTGAGCACACCTCTGCCAGCGCCTTCCCACAGGGCTCCCTTCTTCTGGGAAGGCAGGGGGCTCAAATCCCACCACTTCACCAAATGGCTTCTGCTCTCGCTGAAGGCAAACCACCCCACATGCCAGACCGGTGTCACCAAACGCCTCCAAAAAAACCGCAACAACTCCAAAACTCTCCTCCATTGGATGACCCCCTCATTTCCCAGGAACAGAGATCTGGGGACAGCCCTGGTCTCCTGCAGGGCCTCTCTCGAGCTGGCTGGGTGCTCTCTTTTTGGGCCCAGGCCCAGGACAGCCTCCCCCGGCCGTCTGAGATGCGCCCGGAGTTGGGCTCTGCGCGGGCCCGCGCCCGCACGGGCTGCCACGACCACACAGGTTTACATCTTGTGTTTATTTCAGTGCCGCCGGTTTGTAACTACCACTTGCCATGCTGTGTCTGTAGGTGCTGAAAATGTTAAAATATTGTGAATATCAAGAACCCAAGACATTCAGACATTCTGCTGCAGCAGACTTCATTGCACTGAAAACTGATAAGTGACATATCACGATCTCAGAGTCTCTTGTTAACTCAACAAGCAAATTGAGCTGAAACAAAACAAAACAAAACACCCAAGACAGATTAAGTTTTAGAAAGAAATAAGCATTCTGCACAGAGCTAATCACACTACAGGCAGCCAATACTGTAGCACTGAGCAGACGTGGGAGAAAATAACCTGTTTTCCAGCTGAACATCAGTGCTGGACTTGTTCAGATAACAGAAAGGAGATGCTGTGGGTACAGCAGGAATTGGAAAGGTAAGCTATGGCTACATCTTCAACTACAGACCAAGTCTGTGTCCATCCTACCCATGGAGATAGCTCTGTTCACAGGAGGCAAAAAACCGTATGGTTCAGCCTCCAAAGGGAAAAGCTGGCTTTGTCCCAGGGACCCTTCCTAAATCAGCTGATAAGTAAGGATTGATTTATTTGCTAATAGGTCTGAAGAGCTGGAGAACATTGGCCTTTTGCAGACTAATTTTGCATATATGCTCAGTATATATATCATATCCCAAACCAACAGTTTTTAATTTTGGGTGGAATCGAAGCCTTTAGCTTAAAGCAGTTCCTCATTTGATCATGCATGTCTGCCTCTTTGGATTGGACAAGAAAGAGGACAGACAACCCAGGCTGCCCACATGCCTTGTGTAGCCAGCCATGAGAGGTGAGTGTTTCAGAGGACCTGCAGAGAGGCCCTCAGTCCATCTGGCTTTGGTCCTGCCTCCCCTCCAGCTGACCATTCAGAAATACAGACCCAGCCACAGTAGGGGCCAGGCCACTTGAGGTTTTATACCCAGAGGTTCCATTTCACTCCCCTTCACTTCCCACAGGCTCTACCCACAAGGCTGAAATCAATCTCCCTCTCCCCTGCCTGGCCCAGCACTGTGACTCTTGCCCTCCTGCCTCTACATCTCCAGTGAAAGGGCAGAAGGGGGCTCACCCCGAGAGCACACACATAACCCAGCAGCCAAGCCTCAGCTGCACCTTCAGTTAATTCCCCTTGGCCTAAATCCAAGGCTTCCCATATTCCAGCACTGCCAGACTAAGACCTAACTCAAACCAGAGGAAATAAGGCTAGCTGCAGTAGGCTCCTGCTAGTCCCAAACATGCATGGCCACAGGCAGGGGGAAGCCCCATCATTTACATGTGCTGAACGACTTCTAGTTAAGGTAACACTCAGCAGCAACCAGAGAGTCTGGAGTAAGGACACTGGAGTTTGCAGGAGACCTTAGAGGCTGCAGCAGCTGTGAGTGTTGTAAAACACGAATAACAGCCTCATTGAAATGTTACAATTCCAACCTGTTACCCAGTACAGAAGAGCATCCCAAGGGAATATGGACCATTTTCTCATATCTGTTTTGAGACAAGATACAGCATTGCTATTTCTCGGCCAGAGGGAACAGCCTCTGCCTTCCCTGGATAGATCCTGCTGTTGTGTGTGAACAGAACCACAACAGATATGAATCATTCAGCAGCAGACAGAAAGATGCAAGAAGCTGGAATTCCCTCACTCTTCCAAATTTAAGCTCGTTATTTTAGGAGACTTCTGGGGAAGAGTGTTTTTTGTCAGAAGACAGTGCTGTTCTGAGGAAAAAGATATGCTAGGGAGCAAGGCAGTACATGTACTTCCTTGCAAAGAGAGAGGAGACTGTATGTGTTCACTTAGTCTCCTACAATATTTAAGGAAATGGAAAGATGTAAAAACTGCCTAAGGACTGTATATTTAGGGAAAGGCAAAAAGAGGGGTTGCAACTCCACCCCCTCACAAATGACTTCTTCCTATCAGGTGACAGGCAGCACTGAATCGTTAGCTGGAGATCCTTAATCTGTGCCTCCTTTACTAAGATCTGGCACTTTGAGAGGAGGAGACACAGATGTGAAAGCCTCTACACCTTTTGGAGAGCAGCAGAACACCCATTGATCAATATTTTAACTTGAAAGCTGCCATAATTCTCTGAAAAGACTGAATTATTTAAAAGTATAGATATAAAAAACTCAGAGCAGCATTGTAGATCCCTCAGTTTGATCAGTGCCCACAATATTTTGATCTTACAAATCCTTTCTCTTAGCCAATTCAAAGATAGTGATTTACTCTTGCATAACGTTTTTCTCCATGAGTCTCATTAGTAACAGATACAGTAAATACTACCTGGCAACACACAAATGGAAAATGAATCAGAACTGTTTAAAAACTCCTCCCCAGGTCAAGCAGCAGCCACAGCATGGATAAAAACAGTCCAGGGCACCTGAAGGCCATGTCCCACCACTTTTTTTCCCCTTCCACAATCCTTTTAAAAAGAGGAGCATTTTATATTCAACACTAGGTAGGGGTTCTAGAAAAGATATTTGCTGGGTAATGAAAGCTGTATCAAGTCTATCAATGAATGTTATGGGGAAAAAAACCCAGACATATGTTGAAAATAGCATGTCATCACCTTCAATGAACCCTCCCTGTGACAGTTAGATCATTTTGCAGACAAACCCTTTGCAATTACTAAGCAGAAGCAATGGCAAAAACACAATGAAGATTTCTCTAAACAACAGAGGTACTACACAGTAAGTTCTCTGAAGTTTATCCCCAACACAGTGATTTTCCTCTAGATTCTTCTACGATAGGCCTTCTGTGCTACAGTATTGTTAACATTTATTATTAGACACGGGTACTAGAAAAGATAACCTAAGTAGATTGCCAGTCACATCTTTCTGTCACATTCAGTGTAGTTTTCAAATACAATTTAATGCCTTTTTTTTCTTTTTTTTCTTTTTTTTCTTTTTTTTTAATATATTTTACCTGTGGTGCACTTTGAGCCCTGAGCTGGTAGCCAGTTAACAAGGCTGAATCTAACCATGTTTCATCCTTTTCACAAAGAAATGATGGAGACTGCATCACTGGGCTCCTACTGCATTTAGAGACCTATTGGCCTGAAGTTTGAACTTGTTTGTGCATTTGCATCCAGAGGGGTGGACATGACCTTGCTACAAAAATGCTGCTGCATTTATTTTAACTTCTGAAGATACTTGTCAGTTCAAAACTGCCTGGCATCAGGGCATTTTTATTTCTAGCTCTAAAAAACTGTAAGGGAAAGCATTATGTTAAAATCTGTTTGTAATAATAAATGCCTACATTGTATATAATGACATTTGATTTTACCAGTGAATAAACAATTTCAGCATGCATGGTATCAGATCTGCAGCGTTCTGTTTAAATTTCAGTCAAGATTGCCAATTGCATTGCAAAGTAACAGAGATAAGTTTGCATTTTTTAATGTTTTCACAGAACACTAAGCTTTCCTCCCTCTGTCTGGACATAGAGCACATAAAAGTAAGGGCATGGAGAACACATAACTCCTTAAATTGCCCAAATAATAATGCACATCTGCCAAATAATAATGTAAAGGAGTGTATTACAGGCTCTCAGGCATTAAAGTCTGCAAATCCTGAAATATTTTGAAATCTAGCTTTATCTGTGTAGCTTTTTAAACTGTTTGCATTACCAGAAGTGCCACACAGAGGAAAGACAGACATCTGACACATTCCAGATTTTTGTGTGAGTTTTCAATACTGTGAAACAGGTATCATGAGAAACAAGGCCACCAGAAACCATGCCTGAAACTGTACTTTAGCAGGTGTCAGAAGTCAGCTGTGTTTTGTCCAAACACACAGAAGCCAGGTCCAGTCTTGTTCATACGCTTCTGGATAACTGTAAGCACCAGCAGCTCTAAGTTGATGCTAGAAGACAGTTTTAGCACATTTGAAATTAAACTGGCCTGAGGCAAAGCTGTGATACAAAAGCAGAACCCTTCAGGAGGTGCTGGAGATTAAAAGTCTTATTAAGAGTTTCTTTAGAGATGTTAGAAAACTCAAAGCTCTGTATCTGGTTAATTGCCTGGAACAATTAACACTATCAGTAGAACCTAACACTCAAAAAATTTGTCTAGAAGAAAACAGGCACTGATTAAATCAACATCAACTCTGGTACCCATAAAAACACTTTAGATAACTCATCAAAAGGAGGACAAACTCCTGGCAAAGCAGTTGCTCATTTTCAATTCAACATTTGGGCTGTTCTTGACAAGTAGAGTCCAGCTGATCACCTGTCCCCTTCTGGTGGCCATATTCAAAGCTGCAGAACCTTTAACATTTTTGCTAAATTCAGACTTTATCATGTCACTTAAGTTCCACATTTAAAAGCAACTGTACCAGTACAGACATAATTAAAGGGATTAAGAAATACCTTATGGTAACATAATTTGCACTAGACTAGGAAATTATTCTTGAAAGAAAGTCAACAATTATATTTTTCTTGGAGGTCTCTCTTGGTACATTGTAATCTCCATATTCTGCTTTATATCCCATCTGTCTACATACATCTGTTGTCTCTTGCTCTGTACCACAAACTGTTTCAGGCATCTGAAAGCATCTATTTTGTGTAACACACCTAGTTCCGTGTGCTTTCATAGGACTAGAGGAAGCTAACCATTAAACAATAATACACTTTTCTAATAATAATTTTAAAAAGCTAGGTTACAAATTCATATCCAAAAAACATCCAGGATGTCTTATTTCAAAATGAACAGTGATAAAAATATAACCAAATTGTTCCTCGGAATGGATCATATTGTGTTGTTTCATTGGTTTTTAAAAAGAATGTACAAAAGGACAATGAATGTAGACAAATAATTTATTTTTTATTTATTCATTATTTTATGTACACTTGGCATTTTGCAACACAGTCAAAGGGAAACAAATTAAGTGCAAAGCAAGATATAATATTATAGGCTGAATATATTTTAACACATTTCTGTCATCTCTGAATTAGCAGACACTAACAACTCAGGGAGAACACTAATTTCAACTTCTTTATACTGGCAGTAATGGAGTAAACTGCACAACACAGTATTATGATATTTCAAATGATCCAACACAGCAGAAGAAAACAGGCTTAATTTCCTAAACAGAAATCATTGGTTAACTTTTAAAGATAAGATTTTATCTTTGACTTAGCAACATAAGGCATTAGATGATTTCTCCATAATAAATGAAACCCTTCATGAATATAGGGCTAACATCTCTGTTTTGTATGTATGTGTGTATTCAAGTCAACCCATAATTCATAGCCCAAAAGCATCATTCAAATGAGGAGGAGCCAGGGATCCAAGCCGGAGCTGTGTCTGCAAATGCAGACACCTTTGGGTTTACACACAGAAAGAAAGAAGATACAGTAGCCACATTTGAAAAGAAGGAATACACCAATGACATTATCTTCCACTTAAGAAGATAAGTCAAGCAGAACACAGACCAGAGGAAAAACCTCGTTTTGAAATGTAATCAAGTACTTGCCTAAGTATAAAAGAAAAGCATGAGTCTCAGAGAGGAATATTAAAAATAAATATAGATGTTAAGATAAGCACTGCTAGTATACTAAGAGGAAGACAAAACTAAAAGTGAATCAGCTAATTACTGAATAGGAACACAGAAAACAGATTTGGGATCTAAGACTGCACATACAGAAAGAGCTCTTGGAATACTGACTATGTTTAGGACTGCAAAGGAGCTTCATGGGCCAATGCAGCTTAAGATCAGGAAAACAGTCCTGAAAAACACATCCGAGAACTGTTGCCCCTCCCTCCAGCTTAGATTTGCTAACCACTGCCTTCACCATGCTTTAAATATGCTCTTACTAGCCTTTCTAATCTAAAACTTCCATCATTTGTTTGAAAGGAAGGATATTTTTTGGGGAATTTACTGAAGCCAGTTAGGACCTGAACATTCGCATATGTTCACAGTAGCATTTTATACTTTAGGGCTTGAGCCACCATCACGAGGTGCAAATAAACAACCTCACTTTGGACATTTTTGTGGCACAGTACTGAGATGAACTATGTACAAATTAAGAAGCTTTGGATCACAATCAAGAGTGGCTATCCTCATTTATGCTAATTTGAATTAAAGCATTTGCACAACCAACATGCTCCCACCTGCTGCTTGTTATTCTTTTAATTGAAGCTAAATGCCCCCTTCCTTCTGCTTGCTTTAATAGCCAAATTGGGAGGGTAATAAAACCCCAACCAACCAAAAGGACAACTACTAGAAAACAAGCAGTTTTCTAGCTTTAACCAAGATATTTTGTAGGGAGCAATCAGATCCAGTTCAACTAACAGAGCAAGTGGTGGCCTTTGGTGGAAGCAAGTCAAGCTAGGGGACTAATAGAGAGCACCAAGGGGTAAGCAACCTCTTACTCTAAATCCACTCATGCTAGCTTCCAACAGAAATTTTATTGGGTCTACAAAGACCTCTGCTTCTCCAAAGGTCAATTGAAGACCTCAATTGAAGACTAATCTGATCCGAATTACCCTATAGAAAAACCTATCTACTCAGTGACAGGACCCTAGGAGAAAAGTGTCCTAACTTTAGTATCTACTCTAGATATTTAAAATTCAATGATATAAATATCCTCCAGCTACAGAAAATGTGCTTAGAGGCAATTATCCCTTTTGTCCTTCTCAACTTGTTATTACAAAAAGGTATAACTTGCTTCTGGTGCTTACAGGCATAGCATGCACAGCACAGGTATTTACAGATAGTGTCTGGAACTCTTCCCTCAATTGCTGCTCTTCCACCTTTACAGAAATTAGTTTCTTTAAAAAGTAATGCAATAGGAGTTTCTTGTTCCATTACTCAAACTCCTATTGCAGCAGAAAATGGAACGTACTATTAAATCATAAATACAATGCAAGTATTTTGTTGCTGGTTATGTGATGGGGGGCAGGGAGAGAGAACTATTATGTTTAAATGAATCCAGGTGCTGGATTTAGGTATTTAAATGTGAGTGTCTGGAGATGCCCTTTCTTCTCATCTGCGCGTATGAATAAATGTGAGCAGGAAATTTCCCCAGGCAATTCACACACCTCACTTCCAGAGCTAGGCCAATCTCCACAACCCCCAACTCCACCATCTGCCTGGCAAGGACATGAATGCAAAATGCCATAAGATGCTGAAGAGCTGCAGTGGCTTTATGTTCACTAACAAAATCCAGAAAGATCACCATCACACAGATTTCACTATGACAGCTGAAGGGCACCTGTAATTGTCTGTATGCCAAAGTAAAATCAGAAAGTGCAAGGTCTCCCTGTGAACACATCAATTCCTGGTTATATTAATTTACTTTTAGTAACTATTCCAAAATAACTTCAAGCATAGACTAGCCATTAGCTTCTAAATTCTAACCAAGCCAGCTATTTTCTTGTTCATTTCAGAACAGTGGATATGTGCAAAAATCTGTGGCACTGCCCTAAAGAAAAATCTAGAGAGACCAAGGTCTGATAAAAGGGAACCCATCTCTGATGGTGAGCAGAGACGACAACTCCTGACAATGGTAAAACAGTAAATGTACAAAAGATGGGAACTCACCACAATTATACATGGTACCTCCCTAAAACACTCAGGCATCTCACTGTTTTGTAAACTCGGTCCCCTTTTTCACCTGAATTCGAACGTTTGTGTTTGACACTGTCAACAGGTAACTGCTACACTCAGTTTCCAACGGAGTAAGCAGGAATAACTGTCACCTAAACCATGGCAAACCCAATCCAGTGTAAGGTCTACGTAAACAAATACTAACTACACCATTCCTAGTGTATTATAGACAACTCGGTTTCTACCCAGAAACTATTGCCAGTGCCCAAGAATAGGGTTATTTTTCTTAGTCCTTGGTGTAACTTTCAGGCTTTGGAGTGACAATCACACTCCCATAAAACAGTTGTGTGTTTTGTATGTTACAGATCTGCATGTTGAAAACGTTACCAAAATTTTATTCCAGTTAAGTTGCATCTAGATTTCCCTGCTAACTTAAATGGAGAGATATGTTACTTCTCCTAAAATAACAAAAAAATGAAAATGTACAAGATTCTTGTGTCTGTTCTCAACATGACAAGTTCCTTATGACAGGTATTCTTTCTTTTCCCTTCTCTCTACCTTCTTCAGCAATCTGTACAATAAAGCAAATACACAGGCATGTCTTGGATCATAGGACAAAGAACAGATGAGGCTGGAAAGGGACCTCTGGAGGTCATCTAGTCCAGCCTCCACCAGCTCAAGTAGGGCCATCCAGTCAGTTGCCCAAGGATGGAGACTCCACAAGCTCTCTAGGCAACCTGTGCCATAAAATGTGTCATCTTGTGTGTTTCAGTTTATGCACATTGCCTCTTGTCCTGTTCATGGGCATCACTGAGAAGAATCTGGCTCCCTCTTCTTAATTCTTTCCCTCCATCCGGTATTTCAATACATTGATCAGATTTCCTTTGAACCTTCTCTAGAGACTTTACCATTTTTACCCCCAAACTGCAGTTTGTCCTCAGAAAAGGACCAGTTGCAAAAAACCTGAGCAATTAAGTCTTACATGCACCTGTGTGTACATGCATGAAATATTTTCATGAAATAACAAAAAACATGATTTCACAGTGGTAGGCAAAGAAAAAATATTTTTATGTAGTTGATAAAAATTAAACAAAGAGACATTCTGACTTATTGCACAAACATGTACATGAAAGGTCAATATTAAGAGCATCTAAATGGTAAATCTTGATTTAGAAGTATGAGCATGTGATACTATGTGGAAAGCTGTGTTTCTGGGAAAGGTAACAGCTGATCTCGAGCAAGGCACTTGCTTTCCTCACATCTATAAATAGCTCTGGCTATCCTTCCATGAGTTTCCAGATAAATCTGGATAAGTCTCCTTTTATTTTTTCTCAACCTTCTTGACATTTGCATTTCTTCAGAATCTAAGGAAAACGGGTTTTCAAATAGTTGAGGGTATTTTTATTCCTTTATTTTTAGAAAAGGTGAACAAAACATGCAACAGAAAAACTTCATTTCTCACAACGGATGCCCTTCAGTTTAGGACAGCTATCCTAACAGCACCATTTACCATCCTTAAATGAAAACCAGACAAGGAGAAACCAGAGCTATGTAACTCAAACAAAAGTAACAGTATTTAGTCCATTAGCTGAAAAAGAAAATCTCACCATTGCCTCCTACTCAGAGGCTGAATCTTCTTAAAGAGACTCCTCCTGCTGATGCCCTTCTCTGAAGCTCATGAGGATCTGTAACATGCAACACCCATTTCTCAGCCCTTCCAAATGTCAGTTACCACAACTTGTCCTGTGCTGGTTAACATTTATTAAAGAGCATCTTCTTGCATTTCATTATAAAGTCAGATATTTAAAAAATCACAGAAATCATCATCTCAGTGAAGGACTAATGCCTTCATTTGGGAAAAAACGTTGGCTGCGTCTGACACAGCACGTGCAGATGCATTAAACCAGGGGTTTCTAGTCTAGTAATTTCCAAAGCTACAACTCACAGAATCACTGTTAAAGAGCAATAACGAATATGTAAATCATATATATAAAACTGCTCCCATAGTCCTCATAATAAAATGCTACATTTTATTTAGTTTTTGTAAATTTAGCAGTCCTGCTGATGTGACATGGGAAATATATCCCAAAAGATGCAATAAGTACACACAGTAAGAACCAGGACTCAGCACACAATTTTTGCAAATGCACAGTGGGTGACATTTCTGATGACAGTAGAGCAGTTAAACTACTCAGTCTTAATTATAGCAATATGAAAGATTATCAAAATTGTGGCAATACATTAATTATGTTTGTCTGTTCACGCATTTACAGAACTATACATAGAACCAGTTAGGTACATGAGATTTTGGAACAGGGAAAGAGGATGCATTTCCAAAAAAACCCCAAACCCAAAAGCCAAACAAACGAGCAAAATAAAACAAATTATATACCACAGGTATTAGCAAGGGGCAGAAGCAGATCCCGGCATTAAGAAAACTCCTCAAGGTTTCCTCCTCAGAATTTCTTTTTTTTGCTTCTCTCTGGATGGAATTCGGAGGGTTTGAAGGTTTAAGGATGGATGTTGTTTCAGTCTTGTTTTTCAAGAGAGGTAGTACAGCACTGGATGGAATTAATCTCAGTTTAGTATCTAACCTGAGCTAAATCACAGCTTCCACAGTCACCAGAGAGACTCTCTAGAACATGATTCATTCTACTTTCCTGAAATGTCTGCCTTAGGAGATTAATGACTCTCTAGAGGTGCCCAGATTCCTCCCTTGAAGTAGATGTCTAACTTTCAGAGAACTAACATTCAGTGAGATGAATTCTACTGACTGTGTACCATGATTACTGGACATTGTATATCTGGAAAACTTAGCATAAGAGCTCTAAGGAAATACAAAGGTTTTGTTAGGTTTTGTTGTTTGCTTGTGGTTTTTTGTCTGAAACCTGGACCTCCAAGTACATGGGGGATTATAAGGTCCAAACTCCCAAGCAAAACTGTTCTATGTAAGTCATGGTGGAGCATGACTTAATCAGGTGTATAATTTAAAGAACAGAAACATTTTATAGAGCTACGTAGCCAGACAGCTCAAAATTATGAATACAAGTAAGTACACTACTGAATTAAAGCCTAGAAGAGTTAAGAAGATGCTTTAAATGGTAAAGTTATCATACTAGTTTTTAAAATTACCCAAGAAATTACATCCTTACCTACAGGCCATCCCACATCAATTTCATACAGAAGGTATGGAAGACCCCCTTTAGTTGAAAAACAGGAGCAGTTCAGAGTAAATCTCTTTCTTTGGACATGTTAGCCATGTTTTTTTAAACATTTGGTGCCAAAGCATATATTTTACAAAGCTTCAGAAAGACAGATAATCAAACAACCGGATTTAAAAAAAGGAATATCCTTAACAGCAGAATATAGATAACATGACTGAGGGACAGTCTAGTGATGGAGATGACGACCCAATTCAAGAGTAATTAAATTCCTCCAGTGGAGGAACAGACATAATAATTTTGGATTAAATGAAACTAGAATATAAGTTTCCCTCTGTATGACTGCTTTGCAAGGAGACAGTCCACAGCAGTTATAGTACTTGGCATTCACTCTTCATACCCTGTATCACCATTCACAAGCAGACAAACCAAAAGGCACTTTGGCAAAGCAACACTGGAAATTCAGCACATCTGTCCAGGCTTTTCCTGCTGCATGGAGTGAGATGAACGCAGTCTCCAGGTAAAGCAAAGCAATAGTTGAAAGCAGAACTGCTATGAAACACCTTTTGCTATCACACTCACTTTACAAAAGTAATTCCTACATGAAAAACTTTGAGATTTATACATATATGTTTATGTATGTACACAAATCCAAAAGAATTCATATAGACACATGAACGTATGTGTGTGTGTATATAATTTATGCATACACATATATAAATACATAGACACACTTAAGTATGAGATAGCAGAACTAGAGACAGCAGCCTATTCTTGCTTCTCTGTGACACACAAGGAAGGTCTAAAAGCAGGTTGTTTCCTTTATCCTACAAGTATTACAAATGTCAAGCCTGGTCTAACTTTGTTTTGCTGGAAGACTTCTTGGACTTATAAGGCCATAGCTAAAAGAGCTTCTTACTCTCTGACTGAAGGTTGAAGTCTACAACTATGGATGGAAGTCATTCCCAATCGCTTCTTTGCTCTTTGAATTCATTATATGTTGGTAATAGCCAAGTTTTAAACAATCAAAATAAAAGGTCAACTTCAATTTATCTTCCAAGTGACAACAGAGAATTCCTGAAAAAAACATTTTCAAACAGAAGATGCAACATAAGAAAGAAAAGATCCTCCAGTATGAACAAAATTTCAATTTAAACCTCCTTTATGCTACCTAAAAAGCAACAAAGATTTCAAATATGAAATTCTTTATACCTATGTGATTACTAAAACACTTATTTGATTCACTGATGAGAAAAACTCTATTATCTACCAAGTTTACCAGTTTGAAGGCACAATGGCTATCATTTCATCCACATCCCATTCTATTTACAGTGAAAAACAAACAAAACGGATCTCTATAGAAAAAAAGCAATAAACACAGAACAACCCCTGAGAAGTGAAATTTTACAACAAATACATTTGTTTTGAACTCTGTTTTTTGTAAACTCCCATTATCTGTACCTGTGTTCTCATGTAACTAGAATAATAATGTTTAATAATTACAATGAAAAATATAGACTAAAAAAAGTTAAAAGTTCACAGAAAAACAAATGAACCCAAACATGATTGAGAGAAATGAGGTCTCACAGAGAATCATACCAAAGATGACATTCTTCAGTATGGAAAAAAAAAAGTAAATAAATTTAAAGTTCTCTGACAATGCCCAGATTTCTAAAGAAGAAAAAATGGAATGGCATAAACTAGTTGGAAATCCCATAGTGCCATCTGTGTGGAGGGAAAAAATCAAAAAGCCAACTGTGCATGCCCTTCTTTGGATCTGGAATTCCCCAGAGATTCAGCAAAATTTAAAAATCTGAAGAACTAGGTCTTTCAATAAAATCAGATAAATGTTCTGTAGCTGTTTCATGACATGGTTTATAAAGTATTGGCACCAGCACAAAGAGTTCAAAGCAGTCATTCAGGAGTCACAGAGATTGTCAGATTTTTAACGATTTGCAGCAGTCCTCTAGTAGCAGTTGGTTATTTACTGCATGAACTGAAGTGTTCTTTGTCACCGATCTTCAGTACAATACTGTACTTCTCTCAGACAAAGTATTTTTCTTCTTATTCCAGTAGGTAATAAGTGCCATCAACACAAGTATAACAGAATCAGTATCAAAAGACAGCCTGTATTTTATGGTCCATATGCATCAACAATGGCTAAAAAGGTAAAATTCTAAACCAAGGCTGTACAGAGCAACATACGCTAGCAGTGGTATTCAAGGAAAAAAAAGAGAAAAGCTTCATCCAAGAGAGTGCAAAAGGAAGAAACTTCCAGAAACTGTCCATCAACACAGTTTTCCTTCTCCAGAGGTTAAGCAGTGTTAAAGAGAGAGTGCAATAGTACTTTGAGCTACTCTCCTCTTGGAAAAACAAAAAAAACACCCCAAAAACCCAAACAAAACAAATCCAGAACTAAGGTTTGGTGATCATAAAATCATCAAAATGTATTGCCCTTGTTTCAAACCCATTATATTTTCATTGCTGTTTTACTGAACAAAGATGCTTGTTTTTACACCTGGCAGTAGATTTGATGCCAATGAAAGGACAGTTGCTAACACATTAACTTTTCACGGTACTCTGCAAAATAACCAGACATATCACAAATCAAGTCTCGGCCACAATAGAAACTTGAAAAAGAAAACTACCCAGGAGTTTTCTGCATGTTACTAGTTAGGACATTAAGTACCTGGCTTAAACTTTGTATCTCAATACCAAGAAGCAGCTGTCAATTTTATCCTTCATTTCTGCTCTAAGTTCAGGTGGTCCGGGTTCTTGCATTTATCTATTGTGCTGCTTAGGCTGGACTGTAAAACATCACTACATCTATTTCAGGTGAAGAAAGGGAGAAAACTGTATCAGATATAATTCATTGCCAAAACTTGAAGAAGACAAAATGCCTTTTTATCTGTTCTTATACACACTTAAACTGGTTTTCAAATAACTAATTGTAGGCCAGATGATAAAATGTTACGCTGCAGGCCAAACTAGAATGCTACAATATCTGTGTATGTATATACAAATACATATGCATACATTCATATATACACACACAAACACATGAAAAGGAAGCACCTATATTTTCCTTACTGATAAATACTGAACTTCTGCTTTCACCTGGATATTAACAAAGTGTATTGTGTATAACACCCTGTGAAGGGACATTTAAGAAGACATTCATTTGCTTCTCATTAAAGCCAGACATATGGCTAGTATTTAAAAACATGCAGTGCCACCAATTAACAGAGTAAAATAATTCTTAGGTACAATATCAACTTTAAGAAACATTATACATTTAAATGTATTTTACCCATTTGTGTAGATAATTAATAGTTTCCACTATTTTATAACAGATTTATATTCTCCTTTAAAAAAAATCAGCACAAATTTACAGGAAAACAACTCTGTCAAACAAGTTCCACAGCAGCATATGTAGGGAGTCACTGGGTGAAACTCTTTTTTATGAACACATTAGGAAAGTTGGCATTCAGCTCTAGCACAACTCTATTATCGATCTGTGAACAGAAGGACACATCGAGTAAAGAAAGATCTTTACAAGACTCCAGCAATTTTCTTAAAGATGCAGGGCTCACCATCCTCGTTCCTGTTCAAAAACAAAACAAAACAGAATTGTAAAGTTACCAAGAATAGTGCAGGGTTTTAAGCTGTTAATACCATGTCATGAAAAAATGTTACTACAACACAACTTTTTTCTAGATTATTTAAATGAGTTTTCAAATTAAAAGCCACTCAGAGAACACATAGAATTTTTACCTTTAAAAAGCCTATGGTATTTTCTTAACTGCTTAAGTCACTGTCATTTCCTATTGGGGGGCAACTTTACAACTTTAAGGGGAATCTCTTACTACAGAAGGCAGGTACCCAGAGCCACAAGACCTCCCAGGGAGCAGCGGGTGGCCTTAGGCAGCAGCATGGAATGCCACAGTCATGCTCTCCTGTTGGGCACACAGACAATCAGCACAGCAGATGAGGGACTGGGGACTACTCCAATTCCAAAGGCATCCCAGGGCTCCAGAGCAAGTGTGGGTGTTACACACATGCAGGGGCAGTTATTCAAGAGATTGCTGATCATACATAAATGTATGTATAAAACACACTAGTTAAACCCTGCTAAAAACAAGACCATAGTGACTGAACTCCCAAGTGTCACACAGGGTCAGAGCAAGCATAGGATTCAGTCAGAAATAAATAAACAAATCAATGTTTATAAGCACAAATCCACACACAATCTGTGTTTATAAGCACAAATCCACACACCCATTTCAGGTGATGGACATCCAGACAGCCCAGTCCATGGTGCTTAGCACCTGGCTCATCTGACTGGGCACTGGGGTGTGAGCCAGCTGTCTGAAGTACTCAGTGCCCCTTGGGGACCTCACACCGTGCAGGACACCCACACACAGCTGGCAGACAGGACACTGGACCCAGAGCAGGAGATTCATGCCTTACAGGAAAGGCTGGAAGCCTGGCAGGTTACTCTAGGCACGTGAACTGAGCCTGGGTGACTACAGTGGGCTAAACTGCTCATCAACCTTTCTCTCTAGAGAGTTTATATATCCAGCACTACCACAGAAAACTGCTAGCAGACACTTCAACTCACACAGCTCCATCTTCAGCTAACTAGAACCCCAAAAAGACATCTAGTTCAGGATCTTGTCTAGGGCCAGGGCCAATTATGTACCCTACACTCCTCACCTCCCCTGCAAAAAAAGAAGCAGATTTTTAAAAGTAACTTTTCACTGGTGAATCTTCTCAATTGCCAAAAATTATAATTTTAGGGTTTCCAAAGCTATCTTTCATGAATTCTACTACTTTTCTGAATTTCTTCATACTTACAGCCCCTTCACAAGTTCCACAATTTAAGTACATAATGTCAAAAAAAAAAGATAAAAAACAAACAAAAAACTCCAGCCTATTAGTTGCAATAATTAAGGCGCAATGAAAGAAGCAATGAGATCATTCCCAATTCACTATTTCTAAATCATTCATACTCCCATGCACATCTCTTCTGTTTCCTCAAGGCCATCTGTTTTCCAGACTCCCTTGCATCTCAAAATGACCCGTTGTGTTGTTTTTGCACTAATTTAGTACATTTGAAACTGGATGACCAGAACAATACAGTGCACTGAGCACACAGTTAGTAATTTTATAGTAAGTCCTATGGTGTTTTTTCCATTTCATGTCTAAATAACTCTAATCTTCTCTATTCCCATTAGAATGATGCTGGGCAATGAGCTGATGTTTTCCAAAAATTGTCCACAGGATCTCTTTCCTACAAAACAGAAGCTAATATAAATCCAGTCCCCTATATATTAAGTTGATATTATTTTGCTTCATGTGACTACTTTGCACCTGATTCAATGTTTTCATCCTGCTTTATCACCTGTTTAATAAGTATCACAAGATCATTCTGCCATTTTTCAGTGTTAAATTCTTCAGTTTAAGATTTTTCTACTCTGAATATCTGTGTGTTACCCTCTGGCATTATTCACCCCTCTGTCTGGACTACTTATAAGCAAATCAGAACAGACCCTTGGTGCCCACAGCAGTGACATCACTGTGAAAAAGAGATGATACATTCTTGTCCTCTGTTGTCTCTGAAACACTCATAATCCAGGAAAAGACAGCTAAATTACAAAAGCAATACAACCTTGGCTAAAGCTTTTGAAAATCCAATCTTCTATGGATTGGAGTAGTGCTCACATTCACCAAGAACTTCAAGGAATTCTAAAGGACCGGAGATGCAAAGCTAATACTACCTTTGCTGGGATGCAGCTTTTCTTCAAAACACGGTCATGTCCTCTGTATGTCCACTGACTGACTTTCTCATGGCTGCCACTGGTCACACAGAGCAAAAGATGATCTTACTGTTTTGTAGCTCCTAACCCAAGCTTTTTACAGAAGGTTGTGCCATTTTTGTAACCCTGCATTACTCTAGCACTGAGGCTGATTTGAGAGACAGATCACATACCAGAAATAAGATTTCCAGAGCCCTGTATTTGAGCTCATTTAGAATCACTGCATAAATACCATTTAGTCCTAACAATTTATTATTGTTCAATGTATTGATTTGTTCAAAAGCTTTCTGTATTGGCATTCCAATTTAAGGCAGCTTTCCAGGCTAATCTCCTGGAAAGAATGGCTCTGATGCAGCAGCCTGCTTGATCCCCTCCACCACGAACACAAACAGACACACAACAATTCTCCTGCAATAGCCTTGGGATGAGCCTTCACACCTGGACTATCCACCCAGCTCAGCCACTCCTGTAAGCTTGTAACTCAGCTGAAACACAGTATCATTCACCTCTAGCCAGTGGTTCCTTAATACCTCATACTGCCTTACTGTGATTTTGTTTCACTTTCTAGAGTTCATCTTCCTATTTTCATTCTCTGAATGGGATTCAATTTCAGAAAGACTTCAAATGGTTTCATTAGTCTCCAGTACTCTTCTGCATAAGCAAGGAGGTACCTAAATGTGGTCTCCAATTATCCTGTGTCAGGCTCTCAAATTAGTTGCTTTGAGACATTATTGAACACCCAAGGACAATCTTTGCTATCATGCCCCCAAATTTTATCTCCTCTACAGGAGACTAAGCTTGTCATTATCACTGTGATTTTTAACTCCCTTACCATTATATAATCACATCATCAGAACTGTCTGGTGGTTCATGCAACAGTCCCTAAAGCTTTACACAGAAATTCTGTAACATGCTTTATTTATTCACGTCATTTGACCATGAACTTTACCACAGTATCACTGTTCTACCATAAGGACCTGCTCTACAATTCCAAATGCAACTCTAGAAACAACACATTATGCTACTTATCTTTTTTTCCACCAAGCCTTAAAATTGCTACTACATCAGCACCTTCATCTAAACCCAGCCTCATTTATGCATCACAGCTTTTATGCTTCAAGATCCAAACGTGTGTTTCTACAAAAATTCTAGATTTAGATGCCTAGCCACAGATTTTTTGTGTAGGATGTTCTTCATTCCTTCCTACCTGAACTTTGATAGTTCTCCAATCATTTCATCCAAGACTTTTAATAGATTTGCAACTAAGTAGGTCATCCTAAAATGCATGTTTTATTGCACCTGGGTTTTTTCCCCTCCTCAGACTTAAAATTTTATGTTAGGACATACCTTTTGCTAAAAGCAATCCAGTTGGGGTTTGGTTATTCACACCACAGGATAAATGCATAATCATCTGTAGTCTTTTATTTATACAATGTACAGTTAGTTATGTATGTATCCTAAAAGCCCAATCAAAAGCCTTTCAGAATTTTAATACAGCACATTTTCCTTTGCTTTTGAGAGACTGACAGTGTAGCCTGCTAGCTAATTACTTATATAGAGCATTTTTGTTCCAGAGTTTGGAGGCTTTTGGCCCTTTATTATTTACTACAACTTCTCCTCCATAGACTAATCAGCCATTTTTCAGAATGCAAACATAACCAAAACATTAAAATCTGCTATTTAATTTTGTTGTTCATTTAATTCTCTGGTATCATCCTTGTAAAAGGCACCTCTGAGTAATGATCTCTTCGTTCAAACAATTATGCTTATTAGCTGTAAATAATTTAATTGATATCCATCACATATCCAAGTCTTCAAATTCTATAGCTGTTTAGGAGATCTGTGTAGGACAGCTATAAAAACTGCAGAACCCAAATTTCTAGGCCAAGAGATACTACTACACACCAAATAACATTTCAGAGTACCAACTCTTGAAAATAACTAGCACTCTTCCCTCAAATATTCTTACTTTTCTTTCCTTTCTTTCCCTAGACCAGCCAAACTAGCCTTTTATTCTTTACATTTTATTCAATCTATTGCACACAACTCAAATTCAAGATTTTAATGTGCTACACATTTTCATGTTTGAATTGACTAACTACGTGTTGATGTTCTCAAGATAAAGCTGAAAACTTTGACAGCTGGCAAGGGGGCAGTTGGGTTTTCTGTTGCTCAGGAAGGTGTAGGAGGTGTTGGAATGTAGATAGGAATACATGAATTTTGTGGTAACGAGGGTGTCTACTTTTCATTACTCTTTTTGTGCAGGACAGAGGCAGGTGGAACTTTTGCGGAGCTAGGTTAATACGATTTACTCTGCCCCCTTGACAGCAGCTGAGAACCCCACAGGAAGAGAACAAGCAGCTGATGTGATGTGCAAGAAAAGCTTTTGACACTGTCAATTCAGGTTGCCATCTGACTTGTCACATTGCTCAATGCTGATCACAGTCTGAAGACTAGTTCTTTAACTACTGGTCTAGAGGTGTCCACTTCACTTTTGATAGCACTGGCTGATGTACTGCGTCACTACAGAGCTGTCAGATGATGATAGCTGGATCATTCTGACACAGGGTGGAAACATGCCATGTCACTCAGCGGAAAAGATGTGGGCTGAGAAGGAAATGGTACTTGTAAGCAGGCAGTTCAGGATGTAGTGGGTAAAAGAAAGCTCAGAACTAAAAGTTCAAGAGAAGCACATCCTCATGCATTCAGTGACACACACCACGCTTCCTCTTCCAAACTTATGATACAGCAGATATGGACCAGCCCACGATTTTTTTTGAACAGAAATTTACTTCCTATGTTTTACACAGCACAAACACAGCCTGACATCCAACAACGCTTTACATGGGCCAGTAAGTATATAAAGTCCTTGAAAACCAGCAATTTTCATCTTCTACAGAGTCCTCTGACTCTGTAACAAGGAAATTACCAAACAATTATGGTAAAGGACAGATGGGTAGCAAGCCTCAGGACCTATCACCTTCAAACAGCATCCAGGCTATATATATATAATGTACATTTTTCATCCCTTACAGTTCAGCAAGATTTCTTTCAGAGGCTTAGACTCCTCTACCCCTGAAGCTATTGTAATGATAAATAACCTATAACTGAAATAAGAAGTTTTCTCTGTCAAGTTTCTAAGTTCTAACAACTGCAGAGAGACACCAGTATAGTATCTTCAACACTGGTGACTGCAGTGAAGGGAAGACATTCTGACCCTACTCAGATAAGTGCTCGTATGCAGGAAAAAAACCTCGCTTTTACACAGCTTTGTTGAAGCAAATGAAGTTCCCTTACAGCACACAGTGCTAACCTAGCACCAATACCTCTACACCCTTCACAATGCACATGCAAGCCAGACATTTCTTTACTTGGGATATGACAAAGGATATAATGGGAGCACCTCTCATTCGTTCACATCACAAAGAAGACCCACTGTTCAAGGTTACTCCTGCAAAGCTGAGCTCTGACCTCTTACAGCTTCAGACCTGTTGTTACACTTCTACTGAAGGACAAAAACATACTACACATTCATGCAGCTTACAGTAACAGGATGGCCCTGCATCACATGCCCAAAGTAAGAGCACATTCAGAGATTTATGACTTCCTTGGTACTCCTGCGTAGTGAGAGACTCACTCTTTAGTTCTGACAACAGAGACTTCTGCACTTACATGGGAACACCTGGCAACTCTACCTCCAGATGACACAATGTGGTTCTACTTGACAGCTCTTTCTTGTAACCACAGATTGTAGTGGTTACTACATTCAGACCAAAAAAAATTAACAGTTTCTTCGCTGTTTCCAAAAAAGCAGGGTAAGTCCTTCACATATATAGTGAATATCACCTTGTACTGACTTGTTTACAGCAGAGGACAATCTTTTTTTCACCCTACCAAGTATTTCTCTGAAGGAAGAAAGAAATAACTTTTTCCAGATTATTCATTTTGCAGGAAATTCAACTGGATATTCCCTAGAGGGGATTTATCTGAATGCAACATGCAATCTCATAGGAAAAGTTTGACTACAAATCCCTCTGACTCAGGAATATTGGTAAGCACCCAGGGAACAGAACAAACTCTTTTTCCACTTTCACATTACTTAAAAAAAAATAAAAAATCATTAGGATGTCCAACTGAATTAAAATCTGAATTCAAACACTAAACAAACGTGGCAGCAAGCCTTCAATGCTGTCAGTAAGACTATGGATAGTCTTACTTCTATCTTACTGTTAGAAGTAAGACTATCCTTAAGTTCAGCACTGCCAAACTATTCTTTGGGGGGCCTCTGGTGCAGTAAGGAGTTCTGACCACTTGGTGGGCAGACACAAGGCCATTGTGACAGAAACACATGGAAGTGGGTGCTCAGGGCACGTAAGTGTTTCTTAGAGACTTAATTCCCCACACCATTTGGAAACTTGTCGTGTCTGAACAGGGCAGTGTGTCCCTGATAATTCAGCTGCAGAGCAGATTCTCTTAAAGATACACAAAACACAGTACCCCTGGGGGGGCATAAACATAACGATCTACAACCTGAACTAGGTGGAGTTAAGGTTTATCTGTTCATATGTCTTTTCCTTGTTGGTCAGAAGGCAGTCTCAGTCAGAAGTAAAACTCTTCACCATTACAGAAGAGTGTGCTGGAATGCCAATCTGAAGCCATATGGTAAATACTTTGAAATTAGAAACGCTGATAAGAATAAATCCTTAAACTTGCCTGGAAAATTATTCACCTTGATGGCTCTCTGTTCTTTGCAATATCCCTCTCAACCTAAATACAATATTTTCCTTACAATTATTAAACATCAGAAGTACACAGAGCAACTACTTTATTCCCTTTCATTTAAATCTTCCTTTTTCAGCTATTCTGTGAAACTAAGTTGGTAAAACCATGAAGAATTTTCTCCCACACTGATGTCACAAACATCCCTCCTGTCCTACATTATTATAAAAAGAAAACCTCATATGTCACCATAAAAGAATAAATTCAGCATCACACAAAACTACACCTCTCAAAGTCCTTATTCAAGAGTTCAAAGTATATTTACTTTAGATCTCTAAAAATATTTTCAACTATGGAAACTGCAGAGGATTAGCAATTTCAGATTTGCTATGCTTTTTGACCCTCATCACTTCCTTCCCACCTTACCAGAAAGTCTATTTAGGTTTTGCTGTTAATTAACCTTTCATCTTTAATAACTCAAATTCATTTACCGATAAAAGTGACAAAGAAATTCAGTATTGCATAGTACATAATATATATTCTATAATTAATATTTATTGCACAAAAGCAAAATCTGCTTATTGATCACAGACTCATGCTATAAATATACTTTGTCACACTTCACAGAAATAAAAACACAAACAAAAGCAGAAAGAATGATAAGAAACTGGATATTCTGATAATCAAAAGAGAAAGGCTTCAGTTAAAAAAGCTGATGGTCATGAAAATAAAAGTTGGTGGAAAAAATCTTGCACTTAAATTCCAGTTTAGGCAATTCATAGTCAGCAGTCCAATTACACAGCTGGTATAAATCTACTGGCTTCTGAGTCAGAAATCATGCAGTGAGTAAAACGCCCCTTTTTTTTAATGTGCTAAACCATAACTTTAATAAATAATTGTTTAAAAAATATGTCTAGAAGACAATTTTGTCTTAAGGACTCCTTTTTAACTGAAAGGCTTTTGAGACACCGTAAAACAAACACCAGTATTGCCCCGTCTCTCACCCAATATATCCAGCTGCCGTAAGTGGGTGCAGTTGGCGGCGAGCTCCTCGATGTCCGTGTCACACACCGACCTGTTGGCCGTCAGAAAGAGCTTCCGCAAGTTCGGCAGCTTGCGCGCCAGGTTTGCGAAGCAGCCCGTACTGCTCTGGAGCGTAGGGCACCAGCCAAGATCGAGCTCTTCCAAAAGCTGGCAGCCTGAAGCCAACTCTGCGATCCCGCTTTCAGTTATGTTTTTACATCTCCACAAATCCAGACTGCGAAGCTTTTTGCATTTTGCTCCCATCATGCTTGCTATGAGGTCATAGTCCTCAATCTGCAAGGAAAGCAGACACTCCGTCATGTGCTGCATCGTTCCAGACATACAGAGGTGTTTCAAGGTTTGCTTCCTAACACACATAACACATCTTAATCACTTGTCATTTCTAAAGAGCTCCAAAAATTGTTCCTTGCATGGTACAGCGAGATCTACTTTTATAAAAGACAAAAATAAAATAAATTCCCTATGAACCCCAGACACAGCTGTTTTTAAATTCACTTAATACTGAGGATCAAACCACAGCAAAGTTGTTTCTTTGAAGAAACCTTTTTTTTTGCACATTGTTTTCCCCTTAAAATATGATTACAACAGCTTTTGTGACCACAGGAAGTGCAACTACTGAAGAATGATTGAAGACTGCACTTATTTCCATTTTAAGTTCATCAGTTCCTGCATCTCCTTATGAAAGTCTTATTAATTACTTATTAAGTGATTGCACATATAGAGAATGCCCAAAAACTTAGAAAAAGGCTGAAGAACTCTGAGAAAGCCTACAAGCCATTTCAGGCCTACTAAACTAGTACTTAACCCTTAAATATATGACGTGCATTCATCCTGGACCCCTTAAAAGAGCAGAGTCTTGCATCAAACACACATTTAACGCACCTTTGCAAAACAAACCCAGATTGGTTCCAAAGCAAGTGCACCCACACACACAATCCCCCCCATCCCCACCCTGGATGGTCCAAGCACTCACCATGACGCAGCTGCCCAGGCTGAGGTGCTGCAGCTCCGAGCAGAAGTTCAAAATACTGAGCAGGGCTGTTTGCTGCCACGGGGGAACACATCAGAAGGAAATACAGAAAGTGAAACAAAGAGAAGAGGTCAATTAGACATTAAAGGCTGTCACATTTCCTGAAATACAGCTCAAAACTCTTCTACAGGTGCCTCAAATGCCACCTAATGAGTCTCTGGGTACTTTACCCATTGATTGGCTTAAAGAAATGGTAATCATTACAAACCTTTATGCAAGTCACTTTGGATGGGGTTGTGTGCTGCCCCGAAGATACCCACACAGCAGTGACCTATCTGCTCATTTCCCATAGGAGAGCTGGAGAAGAAGTGCAGCAAGATCAAATAACAGGCAAGGCCAGCCTGCACACACAGAGGGCTGGCCACACACCAGGAGAAGAGGGCAGGCTCTGACATTCGCCGATCAGCTGCAGCCCGATGGAACTGCCAATAGAGCGGCACAGCATCGGGGCTGGGCTGGCGACTTTAATGTCAAAGGCAGCTCCTGCTGACAAGGATGCTGACAGCCACCGAGCACTTGTCACTACCATCACGCAGACTGAAACAGATATAATGGCTATTTTACACTCCTGCTCCTGCCATTTAACGTTGCCATTCTTTGTAGAAAGTACTGCACACTGCTCAGCCTGAAACTGCAACATCAGATGCACCTTACAAAAGTGCACAGCTGGTCTGTTCCACAACAAAGGAAACTTTACAGATTTTTACCTGTGTTTCTAAGATACAGAAAAGATCCTTCTGCACTGTCTGTAGACATATTTTGTTTTGCATTTGGAAACACTCACAATGTGAAAAAAATAATATAATCTGGGATTCACATCACAAATACCTGTGCATCATACTTAACACTTCATTAGGACTTTGTGATCTATATGAGCTTTAAAACAGGACTAGGCTTCACAACACATTAACAACAGAAATATGTGCATTTCTACAGGATATACAACAGTTTCTAATAGAAAAAAACCCAAGCAATATACAAGTGACAAGTAGCCTACTGCTATTAAGTGTACTTACAACAAGAACACTAGGCAACAATGTTGCCTAGTTTGCATGCAGGGGTAGTATGATTTATAGTTTTTTAAATATAAATTTACTTGTCTTCAGAAAAATGTGAGTTAAATGTTTAGTTTCCTCAGTTTGTTACATTCCGAGGGAACTTGGCAGAAATATGATCCTTTGCCATATCACCAAGAAGAAACATCTGATTCCTGGAAAGACTGGCAGACACAGAACAGGGACATAGCATGGGGTATTTACAGAGACCATTTCAGACATTTAATTTAGGTGTCTCCAAGGAGCAATTATAAATACCCAACACTTGACATGCTGAATTTTGATTCCAGCTTGGCCTTCTAAGATTTGATTTCCTAAAGGCAGCCTAAAAGTAGATGCTAAGAGTAAGCCTTCCTTACATATATACCTTGGTAGAAGTCCTACAAAGTCACCGTCCTTTGCTTGCTCGACTTGCATTTACTTTTTAAAGGAAAAGGTAGCTAGGGAATGAAAGACAACCATTAAGAAGTCATTATTCAAGAGGTTATTAAGAATATTTTAAGGTTGGAAAATGGGTAAATATCCAATTCATTTTAAATTGAACACTTAATAAGCAAATGGTTCATTTGGATCATGAAAGAGAAATAACTCAAAGAGAATGAGACACAGTCTTTCCTATTCAACTCAGTGAAAGCTATGAGCTTCAGAACCTACTCAGATGCACAAACTAAAATCCCCAAACCTTTGTCTGCAAACCTTAAATATTGGAGCTAAACAAATCAGTCTCTGACTGCACACAGGGCTCCAAACAAGGTTTCTGCAGGTATTCAGACGTCTCCATAGGAAAACTGAATATATTGCTGCATTCTACCAAGTCTTTCAGTAATCGTTTCCAGATTGGAATTTAGACACTGGCCTGAAAGGATGGGAAACAGCAATCTCTTTCCTTCACTAACACAAACAGTACAAAAGTGAACAGTCATTCTGAACAGCTTGTAGGATGTGAGAGCAATTCCATGCCTCTTCTGAGAGGGGTGAAATAGAGAGGAAGACTAGTATTCATAGTTATCTTGATAGATAATTGGTTCCATGTGTTAACTTCAACAGGAATGTCATGGATCTCCCAGACTACCTTTTTAGTCCCTCTCTTTTTTAAGACAGTCCTTCCTGTACCACCATGCACTGAGGCTACATTTTCAAAGGTCTTTTCACAATCTATTACTTGAAACCATTATTTAAAAAACAAAAACAACTTAAAAAAAAAGCACTAGAAATCTGAGTAATAGAAGGGAGCTTGGTAGAACGCCATGTCATACCATCACAAATCATGCCAAGTCAAGCCCAAGAGTAAACAACCACATACTCAACATTCATTTCACTGGCTATATTAATTCCTCTTCTGGGGCGCACACATGCCCACACACAGCAAACCAGATTTCCTTCAGACACAGTGTCTGTTCTTCTGTAACTGAGGTGGGCTTTGCATATGTCATGCAAGAAGAAAAAACCCTTTGTGCATGCCTAGCTGTGTCTCAGTCAGTTGAGAATCCAGGTGGCAAAAGACATGAAAATAGCAGGAGAGAATGGCAGCTCACAGAATCCATATGCACTACATATAGGAGGCCGATCATTGTAATAACCTGTCTGTGTCAAGCCATCTGTCAGTACAACAGCATGAGCGACAACACTCCTACTTCAGCAAAGGAGAACAGCAAGGCAGTCACCCGATCCTGGAGCTGTAACAGGCCAACTTTTCAATGTTAGGGTGCTTTGCAAGAGGAGCTTTAACCTGGAGTCTAACTTCACTTTCTCGGCCAAGCAGAGTTATTCAAATCAAAGACTATCCATCTAACAACATTCTTCCGCCTAGCAGCCAAGACATGTATAGTTTTGAGATTTTTTGAGTTTCCCCTGAACCAAAGGCAAAGCTTAGCTTTGTACCTCCTCCCTTTTAAAGGGATTGAGAGAAGAGTGGATGATTATAAAAACCCACAAGAAAACGCTTCGGAAACATACTTTAGGTAAGATTTACTTTTGCTTAGTGAAATCATGGCTTCAGTGGTCTAAATTTCTTTTGCCATCCAAGGAAAACAAAACCTACCAAAATAGTCAATTTTTATAAGATGCCACAGACAACAGGAAAAGTTCAAAGTGGGCAAATAAAATGGTCTGCCTTGTCCTCCATTCCCAGGAAAAAGGTTTTTAGATGAGGAAAACAGTGTGAAGAAGTTGTTTTCAGAGAGAAGACTGTGACGTCAAACTGATCGGAAGGATATGACAGTGCTGCTAAACACAGCCTTACAGAGCAGATTTCAGAAATATTTTAAGGCATAGTAGGTAGTCATAAACCTCAGAAAAAGGGAAGATGGCCTGAAGATTCTCTGAAATCTTCATATATGGGTACAACAAATGTCTGTCAGAAAGGACATTGACAGAGCTGATCCTGGCTTGAACAAGAGACAAGATTACCACTTGAAATCCTACTTTACTCCACACAAGACAGGTGACAGGTCTGTCCAAACATCAAAGTCTTCCACTCTGTAATACACACCTGGATACAAAAAATAATACTTACTGGAAGACAGTTATGCTGTGCATACTTCAAATAAACAGGTGGTACTGGACTAAATTGTATCCTACCTGTCTCTGTAAAGGCCTTGGCCATCACACAAGTTTTGACTTCAGTGTAAAAGTACTGCTGGTTTGAACAGACAACCCACCAGCAGAAAAACCAAACACTGGTGCCAGAGCAATACACTTGGCAAGACTGAATCATGCTTGGCTTTTCCCAGGATTTTTTTACATTCATGATCCAGCAGAAAGCACAAATCATTTCTGATGTTAGTATGATAAAGAAAGCATCTAACAGATAGCCTGAGCTCAATGTCTATTCAAACAGAAAGCCCTTCTGTCTGTGGCAGATGTTCGAAGTGCATCTTTCACAGGTGAGTCACATTTAACTATTTACTCATTGCAGTTTCATTGTCAAGTAGTCAGAGATTAAAAAATATAAAAAGGGTTAAAAAAATACAAATTATGCACTATAATATGGCTATCATACAACAACTGCACTACCATGCTACAAGGCATCAAAATAAGTGCACCACAGTGTGACTCTGGAAGATTAAAGGAAGAACTTAAGAAAAAAAAGTTTTGCTTTGGGTTTGGGTTAGGGAAGAAATAGTCTGCAGCTTTTAATTACCTTTCTATAGATAAATCTTATAAGATACTTTTAGATTTGTAACTGTTTTACCGGAGACAAACAACAGGTTGTTTCTTCCCCTTCTCAGAAGAACCGTGTCTGACATAAATTGGGAATTCTTCCAGTCCCTCAATAAAACAAGAGACTTAGTCTTTTAAAATACTTTTACTCTTCTGAAATTATTTCTTCAAATTTTTCAGTGAAGTTAGTGCTAAGACAAGGGAATCTAAAAATTATGTCAAGATAATTAAAGACTGCTTCTTCCCTTCCCTTGCTCACTATGTTTTTAATCAGAGTTACTAATTCTCCAGTTAAACTTTCTGTTGAAGAAAAAATTGAATTATGTAGGATTCAATTTTGTATTTTTAATATTAAAAATCCAAGTTACTAGTAGAAAATATTTCCTTCAATAGCTATCCCCACAACCCTGCCTCAATGAGGAAGGGTAAATGTGGTAAAGAGGAGGTAACTCTGCAGGGTGCTCTAAGTATTCTGCTTTCCTAAAAACTACCAAAGTCAACAACTTTTGAATGAATTCCTTAAAATTCTTGGAACTGAGATACTGAAAGAAAGAAGGACTGGAGAACTGTGAAGGCTAAGCCAATGAAATCAATGTCTCTCTCAAGCCCACCAATCACAACCATAATTCTCCGAAGCTGATTCTTTAGAAAAATCATAATAGTCTTAGATCTACACAGAAAGGCTCCTCTGTTCATGATCTGAGCAGAAGCTTACCTTTTGTTCCCAAAAGGTTTAAATTTACAGCAAGGGATACTGAAATTGGCTGACTCACCCAGAGAAATACAACTATGGGAAGAGATTAGCCCAAAACATCTCTAACTTCAGCACACACACCATGAGTGCTACTTATTGCTGTTAAATTAAAATGTATTTTCACATACTTGATGCATTAGTCTACTTTATGCCAGTGGAATAATATTTCATAGATATAGAAGTTTTGGCATACTAGAACTACCTGTAGTAAAAAAACCCAACCAACCAACCAAGGAAGTCCTCAAAAGAAACCAACTCTATTTTAATCAGAATGCCACTATAGCTATAAATATTTGTAATTACAAACACCCCATACAAATGTAAAATACAATCCTGTTAAGACTGTCAAAAGTAATTAAAAATCTACAAAAATTCACAATACTTATTTTTTCCTCCCTTTGGCATTATACAGCACTAAAAGAAAGCCAAAAATCAACTGTTTGGGTGAGGGGATTTTCTTGGCACAGTCTGTGAAAGATTTAAGTCAGAAATTACTTGGCATCTGCTATTCTACCACAGCAATTAAAAACCTCATTGGATGCAAAGCCAGAATTCTCTAAACTTCTATTGAACCATGGCTTTTGGAAGGTACAACAGGGCAAACCAATATTGCCTGTAAGTAAAAAAAAAGACTACTTCATGAATTTCAAGGTATCATACCTCCACATCTAAAATCCTACAATCATGCCACAGTAGTCCCCAAAAGCAATTTTTTTTTTTATTTTTAACAGAAAGGAGAACGTAATACATTAATAATGCCGAAAACCAAATGTAGGATAATGATGAAATACAATTTTCATCTAAATCTGCTCCAAAGAAATTGTACAATAGGATTCCAGGCTGACTTTCCCTCCCCCCATGCCCACAGTATTTCAAGGCATCAAGATAATTTCAGTTCCTGACTTCTTGGTCTATAATATTCCAAAACAATTACGCTAAAGATATGAGGTACTGTGAGAGATTTATAGAGATGGGATGCACACTAATAAAACACATGAGAGTCAGTGGTTTAACCAGATGAAAAAACCACAAAATTAACTTTAGATACTTACAAAGTACTAGCCTTAGTTTTCAGAAAAAGTTTTCATACCTATTGGTTGCCCAAAAAGCACTCATTTTCAGACTGCTTCTAAGATTTTGAGTTCTGAGGATAAATACCTATTCACAGTAGCTTATTTTTTACACACCCCCCCCCCCCCCCCCCCTTCCTGCCTCACTCA
>VZRH01000782.1:729870-749852 GCA_013397555.1 Urocynchramus pylzowi | reverse complement strand
TATTTTTTGAACTACAAAAAAAAAAAAAAAAAATCTAAAAAAAAAAAAAAAAAAAAGCTTCTCACTCACTACAAAGTTTGCCTAAAAGCCCACACAGAATTTCCACTCCCCAGTACAGGGGGCAAAACTTTACCAATGGTGTAGTTTCTAATAATACCCACTGAACCAGAAGTTTCTCTGGCTTTTTAAGCTTTTTTGTTGAAAAACAGCAAGCAACAACCATTTGTACTTATAAAATACTTTCTGTGGCTAGAGCAAAATAACACACAACTTGGTTTTGTCAGAATGCTGGTCAAACCTACAATACTCATACTTTCTACAAATTTCCTTTTCCAGTTCTTCCATGTGAAGATGAAACGGTTTTCCAATAAAAAAATACACTGGCCTATGCAAACCACTCATTCAGAAACAGACAAATGAACAACTTGCAATTTTTTGACTCAGGCAGCTAGAGCTGCTACAGCTCAGATGCATTTAATTATAACTGATATTACAATATGCTCAGGTAAAGGACAAAGGATATGTGCACAAAGAGGCAAAGAGAGAAGACAAGAAGAAGAAGATGGTATTCTAGGTCTTTTGACATTTCTCAGCATAGTTTAAGAAAACACATATCCCTGGTTTCACAACAGTACGACTTGCACCAGCAAGCACACACATATTTAATAGTGCATGTGAACACCAGCAGACACATGAACAGCTCATAAAGCTTGTAGGCAGCTTTTGGAAAAATCAGCTTCAAGGAATTACAAAGATGTCATTTATATCCTTCTACACAAAAATTTTTACAAAAAATATATTTTGGACTGGAGCATGCAGAGTCTTCTGACTCTCCTCTCTGGAGAAAAATAAGCTGGGTTTTTAGTAGCCAGCACATCTTGGTGAATCTCAAACTGCACAACATGGATGCTGTGGAAGGTATTCCTCAGCTTTCCCAAAAGCTTTGAATTTGGTCAGGCCTTCAGGCCTCAAGTATTCCTGCAAAGCCAACTAAGGCCTTACTCCTTCCACTTTACAAGCAGCACAAGATGGTCAATGATCTGGGAAGGAGGACAAGGACGTGAAGTCTCTCCTCTAAAATCCTTCCTCAGTTTTAAGGTAGTTCTGGAGAGGAGATCATAGATAGTACAAGTACTTCACAGCTAATAAGTGCTGGTTAATGCCATCCAAGGTTAGGGAAGGAAAATTCTCTCACTAAGATCATCCAAAAATTTATCGCTTCTTCTACAGAAGACTGTGCCCTGGGAAGCTGAGCATTTTTCTCTTTTTTAGACAGGAGCAATCCTAAAGTGTCTTTGGAGCTCATACTGCAGCAAACCATTCCTAATGCCATTTTGAGGAACATATCCTATGAAAGGCTAGTCTATGGAAGTTTCAGAAATACAACAAAGGCAAAAAAAAAAAGGCTGGAGGAACTGCTGCCTACTTAGCAAAACCCACTCAGCTTGTATATTTTGTGAATTATGGAGGATAGTATGAAAAAGCTTCAAACAGCTCAAGTAAGGAATACTCATGTTTATGAAAACTTAGGACAGTTACACACTGACAATCGATTTACACCTACAGAAAAGGTACAATTTTTCTGTAATGCATCAATCAAAACTGGAAGGAGTCAGCAATTGCATTACTTCACCCTCAGGTTGAACACTTCCCCTAAAAAGCTGTCACAAAACCAGTACAGAAATAGTCTTTTATAGTTTTCTGACAAATATTCCACCTATATTTTCAGTTTCTTTAAACCAAGGCAGAAGAAAAAAATATGTTCTTGGTATTGACAGACCATATAAATTTATTCATGAAACCAAACATGTTAAAAAATGGATAAAAAAGGAAGCTGGTAGACAAAAAGGAGAGCAGAAAAACAAAATAAAGTACAGGGAGACAGAAGTTCATACAAGTAACAAGACTACACAAATACTTCCAAAATTAAAATTTTAATATGTGTAATCAACCATTTATGGTTTGATTCAATGATCTTGGAGATCTTTTGCAATGTTCATGATTCTATGACCATGTGGGAAAGAAAAGAGATTGATTAATCTCTCTGATATTCTAGTATATTACAAATCAATTTATCCAGCCTTTTCAAAGAAGAAAAATTCCTACATTTAAATGAAGTTTTATCCACAATTAATTTCCTTGAATTACTAAAACCAACATGTTTTCAAACTTTCAAATAACTATGCGAAGTACTTTCTTTACTTCAGTACTGCCATGCAAGCATCAACAGTAAAATATATTAAACACCATGTGTACTCTGGGGAAAAAACAAACAAACACCACTAGAGCTAACTCATGACAAAATTAGTTTCCTTATTTATTATTCCACTGCATCAACAACAAAAAGAACCTCAAACCAAACTCAAGAGGTTTGGTTTCAAGAGAAGACAGTAACAGTTGATACATTCTCTTCCTTTCTCTTTCCTCTTTACAAGCACAAGAGTTGTTACATTATCTACCTTTCTCTGTCCTCTTTACAAGCAAACTTCTGCAGGCTACTAGGGCACATGGTACCCCAACCACATCCTTCATGTGTCAAATTGGGGTACTTAAGAGTCAAAAGATGTGGTAAGACCGAAATACTAATTGATTAGATCAGGCATTTCTGCAAGCACCCTTCAATCCGTGGCAGCACACCTCACCACATTCCCTTCCCTTTCAAAAGTGAGTCTGGTTCAAGCCACAGGCACTCTGAGCATTTGCTGAGTTACCACATTGAATGAACACTTGCTGCCTCTGCCAGACTGCCCCACACTGAAGAGCAGGAATAATCTTGTCTCTGCCCAAGTCCAAAGATCTGACCAGCAAGTAAAGGCTCCTTTCCACGTTCTGCCAACAGTTTATTTCAGGGGAGGTGAAGGTTATTGCTTCATCTCTCAATTCTTACTCCAATCAGGGTACCAGCCTTCATAAACAGCTATACCCCACTGAGAATTGCCTGGCCTGCACATGGTATTCAGCAATCATATGCCACAATTCCATTATACTGGAAATTACAGGAAAGAAAATACTCATCTACAAACTCTGAGCACATTTGCAACCATTGTGCTGCCAGGGGAGCTGAAAGGAGTTTATTCACAACTGTTTTCTGTGCTAATGACAGAATAAAAAGTAGCAAGCATAAAAAGAAGACAGAAAAAAGTGTGCAGAAGTCCAGCTATAACATATTTTACCACAATTCAAAACTTAGCTGGATGGAAAAAGCTCATTTAATAATAATATAAAAATATTACGGCACTTTCAAGAACAAAGCTCTATCAGTTTTGTAAGAGAGAAAACAGGAAACCAAACTTCTAGCCTATTGCAAACTCTTTCCACTTCCAGATGTTGACTGAATTTTTTCATATCTCTTCTATATATTTTCTTTGTCAAGCGTAAGGACTAAAAACCTACCAGAAAACTGCTAGAAGCTTGTAAGTTCAAGAGCTGGAAATTCAAGGCTAGAATAACTGGTGTAAAAACTGTGTGTGAATGCACAGATTCTTGAGAAGTAAGAGTGCAATAACTATGCTAACACCCAACATCCACCCATGGAAGCAGACAGACTTACAGAATTCAGGCATACCTATACAGTAAATGCAGGAGATTCAAGGAAGATACAAGGAATGCAAGGAACTAGCTGAGAAAGAACAACAATTCTGACCATATTCTCTAAAGCACCTTTGCACCCTTAATGATCACAACAATGATAGAGCCTAAACGTGCTTTTCTTACCTCATAAGGCAGTTTATCAAAATATCCATTAGTTGGCCACTCCCTGAGGGTAACAATGCTGAACTGTTTATTAAGGGTGTCCATTCCGCAGCCAAATTTTTCTTCATCCTCATCTTCATCTATATCATTCATATCAATCAATGAAGTCTTAAGTGAAAGCACAGGCCTCTCTTTCACACCATGTAGTACTACTGCATCCAGTTCAGTGTAATAGTCCAGGAGAGAGCTGTTCACTTCCAGTCGGATTAAGTTTGTGGGAAAGTTTATCTGTTTGATACAAGGTGTGAACTGCCGAGCCTGAGGACCATTCACCTTCGTAGGTGCCTCAGACCAAAGTATTTCCCATCTGTGGGAAAAAAAAAATAAATACACACATACAGTACAGGAATTAAAATCAAAGTTACTAAAGCAATTCCTGAGCACAGTAAGAGGGCAATATCAACTGTCAGAAGAACTTAACAAGCAAGAAAAATGGCTGAAAAGATGATTTATGATACTTACGTTTTCCCTAGATTTGATAAATATCCTATGGATGAATTTAACTCCTGTTAAATTCCCACTAATTCATGACCTTAGCGTATTTTCCCTGCTGAATAAAAACAAGCTGCAGACTCATAGTCACTTGTGTTACTGTTACCTGTGACCAAGTTTTTCCAACAACTCACAGGTAAAGTAATCAAAACAAATGGATTGCTGATGTCTTCACAATGATGGCATGTTAGTGTAAGTACACAAGGAACAGTCTTACCATGTAACCCAAAGAGAGTCATCTGACCTCTTATCTCCTACAAAACAAAAGAAAAAACCCTCACCATTCAGGCTCTTTAATAGCAAGCCTGTCCAAATTACTGTATTAGAAATTACTAAAAAAAAAAATTAAATTTTACTTTGTTTATCTGCGTAGGCAAGCAAAACGTTCCTTTCAGAAGTAATTCGCTGACAAATTAGCAAAGAAAGTAGAAATTTCAAGTTGTTTTTGAAAGGGTCCTTCGCAAAAGACATCAGAATTTCCAAACTGCTGAACTGAAAAGCCTTTCTTCTCTTTGGTACAGTGACAGAGAGAAGTTTATGCACAGAACTACCATACATATACATCCTTACTTCCCCACACAGACCTCAGATTTCCTCCACCAAGTGACAGGGAAACCTGCTGCCAGCTGAGTAATCTGAAGGAACCAAGTCTTACACTCCTTAGATCTTCAGCAGTCCCAAACTTGTCTAAAGGTCTGAAAACACAAACATGTTCTTTTATGTCTGCATAGTCCTCACTTAGTGACTGGAGATCCTTCAGTGACTTATGTCCATGTTTTTCCTCCCTCAACTCTCGCTAATTTCTAAAGAAGAAAGCCTTGAGCAGTTACTACTGCTACTCTCTTTGATGACCTGCTTACCTCTGGATACTAATCCAGACACTTCCACATGTACACCATCTATTTCTGATCAGCCTAGTTCCAGCTTCAAGGACTTCTCTCAGACTTCTTGTCCTGTTACATGAATCTCAGAAGCATTCTATCTGCTCCCCAGTACCTCAGCATCTTGGCTTCCCCTACCAGACACCACTACTTTGAACTTACAACAGAAACAAATGCTTTAACTTTTTCCATCATAACAGAAAGCAAAAGAAATGTAGGGATTTTCATTAAAACACTGCACATAGCATAAGTAAGGTTTATAAGTCTGATATTTTCTAGTAGGAAAATCAAGAAAATTAATCCATATTGGCCATAATTTCCATTTCACAATGAACATTTTCAGGTATGTACAGATAAATTTTCCTATCCTACATCATGCTGCTCTCCAAGTACCTTATAATAGAATGGGAGACTCGCAGAACTCTTATGTCCAAAGGAAAAAAAAAAACCAAAACCAACATGAACTCAAAACAAACATACAAGAGTAGTGAGCATATGGCACATCAAAGTACTAACATAGGAGAGTGGACAGCTCTACCCTAAAATTAACAGTTTTCATAAGAGAGACATAGCATTAAGAAAAGATTTCATTAATTTACAAAATGAATGTCAACTCATGGTAAAGTAACAGCTACAGTCCCACTGTCACATCCTCTCACATAGGTCGATTCTCTAAGCAAATACTTAGTGCTGGCAAGGCACATGAACTTCCTTGAACACATCCAGATCACCATCTGACATTTTGCTTAGACACTTCCATGTACCCACTCAAAGTACCCTTAGGGAAACTCAAAGGCAATTTTTTTACTAATCTAACACACATTGGACCATCAACTTGTAGCAGAATGTGTCTGTTATTGACTTCTCCTTTTGGACCCCGGAGAGAGGATTATCTAGCAGCAGCAGAGCTCTCAAAAAAAATAATGTATCTGGAGATCTGGGCTCATCAAATTGCAGTGCAATAACCAGCTCCAGCAGGCAGTAGCCAGTTTCCAGTCTTTGTAATAAACTAGAGAAAATGAAAGACACATAGCATGATTTCACAATCTTGTGAAGCTCCACATTGCATACCAAATGGTGATGAACAACAAAACCAGTGACAATTTTCCACTGGCCTTGTCATACCGCTTACTTTTCATCAACAGCTCAACCATCTAACTTCAAAGGAGTTAGCTTTTGGTTTATCTGGAAAAACTCAAGTCTATCTGGTTGATTTGATGATGTTCTCTGCCTTGGTGGTATCACAAACAAGAGCAGGCAATAGCAATTGCTCTGAGTAATTGCTGGTAAATCCTTCCCATGCTCTTAACCCATTAATACAAGTGGAAGTGATCTCTTCCTCTAGGATCACCACTGTGATATTTAAAGAGGCTGCATGTAATTGGAATGGGAGTGAAGAACTCACATCAGGATCAAAAAAGTCTAAATTTCCAAGAGGCTTCAGAAAGAATTTCATTCTTCTGTTCTGGAACATTCTTTTGTTATGGTAATCCACCTAAAAATCTTTCATAAGAAAGGCATTTTTACAGCCAGTCCTGGTATGAGGATATGTATCAAAATCAGTTTCCCTAAGAAGGTTGCCTGCATCTGTTTCAAGCTTACAATGTTCAATAAGCTATTTAACCCAAAACAAAGAGAACTGAATCCAAATAAATACCTTTAAAGAAGTCAAAGTATTTCTGCCTGCCCCACACCCCGAGTTAATTAAGTAGCTCTCAAAAAATCAAGTAGAATCAAATTAATTCAGGTAGTACATTGGTTGTCCTCCAGTCTTGCAGATATACAGTAGCAGCTGATCAAAGACGTCACACTGAGAATGCTTTGATAAGAAGGTTTCATCAGCAATGTGCTAGAAAGCCTCAGTCTTTCCAGCAAGGAGTGCCGGGCAAAGCCTGAATAAGAGTCAGCAACATCTGTATTATTTTCTCAAGTGATTGAAGAAAACGAGGACATTAAATGAGTTTCTCCATTTAACCATTCAGTCATGGACTCAGTTTTCCCATTAAATTTCTCTCTGTCCCATGAAGACAGACAGGAACTTAATTTTCTCTGATACTAAAGACTTCATACACCTATGTGGTTAAAAAAAAATAAAAAATAAAAAATAAAAAACAAAAAAAAAAAATTCTCATCCCTCTTCCTTTACCATGAAGAAAAATACAGTCTGGTGATTTCTAGGCTGAGAATCATACTTGGAAGGCCTGCATCAAATGAAAGCACATATTTAAAGCTTGCCTATTTTTTTGTTGACCTAATGTTGTTGGAAAGGTTTTTAATGGTTAAGACGATGCCTGAGCAGACCTGGTTACTTCTGAAGAAATATATGTAATAAAAGAGAGTCTTTGAAAAAGGGGCTTCTAGGAAAAGTAATCAGATTTCTCTTCAGCAATACAAGATTAAACTTTGCTTGCAATTGCTGAGGTTTCTTGTATTGTCAAATTGAGATAGGTGTAGAAAGTAAAAAAAGCACTATAAGCAATCCAATAAATGCCTTGCCTCAAAAAACTAATAGCTGAGTTAAAAGCCAATAGAAGGGAGAGTTCCAGATAGACCAACAAGGAGAACATAAGGAATCTCAGAGAATATGACCACACCTTTGATGAAAATGCAACTTGTGCAACAATTATAACCACATGCTGCTCTTAGCCAAGCAACTGCACAGCAGAAATCTGTAGATGACCTTGGAGAAAACATCTCCTGACTGCAAGCATGCCAGGGATGCTTCAGCACACTAGTTCAAACCAACCTGGAAAGTGTACCCCCGACCTCAGCTGTGAGCTCATAAACACAAAAGGCAGGGAAAACTGGGAAAATCATGAGCACAATTTAAGAATCATTCAGATTAAACTGATCTTAACCACTCTTAACCAGCAGAGGTCAAAGCAGTCTAATTATTATGAGAAAATATGAAGAAAATTTTCATTTCTACCAAGAGTTCAATTATGAACAGAGACAGCAGACAGGACTCCAAGAATGCTCAGGACATTTAAAACAGCAAAAGGTACTTCAAGTAACTGCCCTGTCTACATGAGCTTTTTAGGAGCTTCTCAAAAATGACTGTATTTCACAAACCCAGAATTCAGTTTTCTATGACAGGCATCGAAACAAGAAAAAGCTGTTTGCCTGAACATGTCAAAACAAGTTTTAAGTAAGGATGCAAATGTCTAGAACTTGTGTGTTACGCATAGCTGAGATACAGGCCTGAAGGTTCCTTATCACACTCTAATGTGTTGATGGTATCAGCAGTGTTATGGGTGTTTTCATCTGAGGTTCTCACGGAATAAAAGGTAGAGTGAAAGAACCATCTGAATGCTACTCTATACAAGTAAGAACTCATGATATTTTACATTCAGTATTTTACATTCAGCCTTTCTGGTTTCACTCCCTTTTTCTAAGCAGGGGTGGGGGGGAGAGATATTCCATAAAACATTTTGATCCCTGTCCAGGCTGCTTAAATACAATAAATTTCCCATTGGAAGTAGAGGGAGCCTTTTATTTTGTCCATCTTCATTAGCCTGCTCCTCTGGTTTGTAGCAGCTTCTGTCTCTACAGGCTTTAAGATTTTCAGAAACAGAAAGAAACTTTGCATGCAGCAAACACAGTTAAGCTTGGAAATACTGAGCCCTGCTGAATTTTCTAGCAAAATTCTAAATGACATGAAATTAAACAAATTAAATAGATATAAACCACAGGAATACACAAGACAGAATGGAAGTGGTCCCAGACAAATGATCATGGTATCTCATCTGTGAGAAAAAAACCTAGTAAGTGTCACACCTTATCTGTAGCGAACAAGAAAAAATTAATCACAAGATAATCTCTAATTATTGAAGAAGCAATCACTGCATAGCAGAAAGGACATATGCTACAAAATATCACCCCAAGTACAGCCACAGATTCCAGACTTGTTAGGAATCTTTGATTTTGAGCTTTTATAAAAGCACATGAATATACAGTATCACTATAACATATATGACATAAAAACAACAGTCAAATCAAATTTTAAAAGACCACAACAGAAGAATAGGGACCAATTTTTTTTTTTTCGTATTACAAACTTAAAGTTATTTCTATAAAAAGAAAAAATTGAAAAAGTTCTGAAACAATTATTTTTGATTTTCCCATTTAAACAAAGACTAACAACAAAACTACTAAGAATATCAGAATGTATCAAAAGGGCTAACACTTAAGAAGTCATTAGAGAATCATCAAGAGTAAGCCTTCTGTGTAAAAAAGTAGGGGAAAAACCAGGAAAAAAACCCATTTTTCTCATCACAGAGGCTAGCTATATCTTACCCATCAATCTAATACTCTACGAAAAACAAAGAAAATTCTCTTGGATGGGTTCAGCTCATGCTGCATTTGTCCCCACCACACTGGTGTAGAGCTCTGCATCTTCCACTGGCTGAAGCTTGGTGACAACTCAGCACTGTCACCAAACCCTACAAACACAGAATGTGCACTACAGTACAAAGTCCCAGGGCCACACTAGTAAAATAATCATAACACAACACAATCAAAAATAGGGAACGATTTCTTCACCACATAAAAACTGCGACTTTATGTTACAACATTTCCCTAATCTCAGACTAGTAATCTTTTCTTGGGTTTTATGCAATTGGGTAAGTCACATAACAAATCTGTACATGGAATGTTAGTATAGTTTAAGGAATTACCTACACTTCTCACTTCTCATGTTTCTCAAAATATGAGAGACACAAATGAAAAGCACAAAAGGTTTCCATGTGTTACAACAGCAGTTTCTCTGACATTTATGATTTTAAAAAATTGTTTCATGTACAGACAAGTGATTTTATGCCTTTTGTGTTTAAAGCAAGAAAAGATATGAGAGGACAGAGAATCCTCCAGTTGCTGGATGCTGGTGAAACCATAATGAAAAAAACTTCAAACTAACTGTTGTGTTCTAAGCATGAGGATTACTTAGAAACAATTACAAACCCTCTGAGAGGTAAATGCTTATTCCCATTCCATGAAGATCTGACCCAACCTCTAAAGACACCGAATAAAGCTCACCTGAGACAGCATCATACAAAGCTGCGACAGCGGTACTCAGTGCACCAGCAACAAAGGAACATGACCAAAGATCATTTTCTGAACACCTGCATGAGTTGTTCTTTCAAGCAACTGAAGCATAAAGTGAGTAATACATTGACCAAGTATGTGGGTGTTAGCCATTTTTTAACAAAAATACGTAAAATTCCCTTGAGCAAGAACTGCGATTCACTAGCTCCTCATAAAGAGACTTGTAGCCTAGAAGTTTTTGTACACAGCCAAGTTTTGAATGAGCTGATGTTTTAAATACTAGACAAAAAGAAAAAAAATTACCTAGTTGGAGCAGTATAATCCACTAAACGTAACAGTTAAGCAAGTCTGAACAGATTTTTTCCTCTCAGCAGTTTTGACTTCACCAATAGTTTGGCCTTCTCCGTATATCAAAAGTAGGAGCTGGTGAAAAAGAACTTTCTTACCGACCTGCCCTTTCTACACTGGTGTTCAGAAATACATACAGTGTCAGCTGATAAAACAAAGCTGCACTGAAAGGTTTCATTGGTAATAAACTAAGTATCAAAAAACAAAGCATCAAAATAGTCAGAAGAGGAAAACAAGGTTCTAAGTGCCTTTTGACTAAGTAGGTCATGGCCTTTTTTAACAGAAGAAAATAGTATGGCAGTGCTTCAAGACCGAAACATCAGTTAAACAAGGAATCACCTGAGATTACAGCAGCATTCCATCTTCAAAAAAAGAATTCTTAGCTGATATCTCAGAGAATTTTTGGAAGTAAAAACAAGAGACCAAGAACAGAAGCAGAAAAGAGACTGCACTCTGCAACTCTTCAGATTCCTCTCATAAAGGTGGGCATATGAACAGAGAAAAAATGTTGTGTCCCTCATGTGGAGAAAGAGTTTCTTTATCTTCCCTTCAAGACACCATACATAAGATATTTGCCTCCTTTAGAAGAAAAGAGACAAACCAAATGTGCAGCTCCAAACACACAAGTCCTGCTGAGGAAAGGTAAGCAAACAGAAAAAAAGGGTCCCTCTAACACTCTCCTAGCTTCAAGACTAACGAGTATTGAAGAAGCAGCACAGACTACGCCTTCCAAGGATGCCTGAGACAACCTTTTTCCAACCAGAAATGTTAACCTATGTAGGCAGGACAGGGAGCATTCTTGCCTACAAATTGAAAAGACAGATCCTACAGAAACTTCATCTTTTATTACAAAGAAGGGCATCTGAGCTCTCACTCTGGTCACACCTCAAGAGAAGTCATAAAGCACATACCCCAAAGTTTTATATTAGTTTTTTTCACTTCCATCTCCCTTTAGCTCTCTGTACAATTTTCCATTTCTCTTTCTTTGTGTACCTAATTAAACAGGTCCTTCAGTTAACTATTTTTGAGCTTTCCTCCAATCTGTACTTCACCACAAAGAAATAAAATCTACATCACAAAATAAAAAAGTAAAATAGAAGTTCACAGAGTAATTGTGAACAGAAGTCATTTTGCATTAGGTTCTGAATTTGGAAGTCTTAAAGCTGCCTTCAGCACATACCATTCTGTAAATAAGTTTTGTATTACAGTGCCAAAAGCACTCATAATTCTAAAGTTAGGTGGCCTGTTATTATTATTTTGACCTATCACTGTTCCTACAACATATTCTCATTAGATCTGTAAAACAAGGAAATGCACTTAACCACAGCAGATAACAGAAGCATACAAAACATATTAACTGGGAATTTTGAATATAAAACATGACACCTGATTTTCCAAGGGTTTTTCAATGAACATCAATGGCCCAGTATTAGAAAGTAAGGGATAATAAGTTAGACCTAAAAATATACTTTCTAGTGGCATCTGTAAAAGGTAAGTCAGTAAAAAATCACCCAACATCCACACTAGCATTGCTTATACCACCAAAGTGTGTATTTCATAGCAATATAGTATTTGTTGGCATACTAGCCTTTACAGGACACATTTTGTTAAGTATTTCTTCTATCAGCTCTCCCTTTCTTTATATCTTTGGTATCATTTAATCTCTTTTTGATATGGAATACTTCAGTTGCATATACTGACGGCTTTTCCCGATGTTTTTCCCACTACATGCTTTGGCCTGTTCACTTTCTCCTTCCATTCCTATTTCCTCACCTCCTCACTAAGAGCTTCTCACCTCACACACAGTGTTTCTGTTTACTATCTTACCATTCCCCAGGTTACCACACTCCTGAAACTGCAACTGGAATTTCATCAAGACTTCCTAATACAAGGAAAACCAACAGGATCAAATCTGCATCTTTTAGATGAAGTGTGTATAAAAACAAGCGCAACTCACCACTCTTTGACCAGACCAAAAATAAAGATCAGACAAATGGTATGACCTTTTGTCTGACTGTTCTGTGCTTCTGGTTTCAGCTTCATCTCCATACGAATAGTTACAGTGCCTAACTGTACTATACACGCAACCTAAAGCATGCAGAGAAGAAAGAGCCCATGGCTACTTGAAGCAGGACGATACAGCACCCATGAATCCTCAACCTCTTTTACACAATTTCCTCTTTCTACTGGAGGAAGAGCTCAGACCCACCATTTCAAAAGTAGTGTTTTATACAGACATAGCAATTATTGCCCATAAAAATTCCAACACCAAAACTATCATTACACAAATTAAAGTTGATATCAGGAGATGCATTAATTCCTAAAGAACGTCTACATCTCTGAAGTTGCTATGAAAACGAGTCACCGCAATTTTAAAAACATGAGGAAATAAAGAAAATTTTAGTCAGTCAGATACAAAACTGATAAATATTAGGATGTAATGTTCACTAAACAGCCCTGTTTGTAGCATTTAACATCTTACAGGAAAACATAAAGAAGAAAAAAATTACCTTACTTCAGCTGGTGGATTTTGTGAGTAAGGATTTGCAGAGCACGCCAAAATCCTGACTACAGCTCCAGGATGATAGGTTTCCAGAATGTGCACTGCAGTGGGATAAACTGGTTCTTCAAAAGCAAGTTCCACATAGTCTTGGCTACAGAAGGTGGATGGTGTCCTCTTGAAAGGCAGCCGAGCGCTCGGGCAACGATCCCACCAGGTCCCGTAAGTTCGAAAGACAGCAGTCTGGGTAAAGTCACCAGAACTAGGGTACACGTTGGGAATCCCCGCTAAATTCCACATGGTATAGGACATGCTGTTTTCACTGCCATAGTGAGAGCTGAAATCCAACACTTCTTTGGCATACTGAACTATTTCAACGTTGATAGGTAAGGCTCGGGTGTTCGATTCAATTGCCCTCCGACTGTTCATTTCTCCTCTCGTCGCTGTCCTAGCTCGGCGCCGAAGGCACATGTAGTAAAACATGCTCAGAACTGTTAACATGGGAAACACTGGAGGCATCTAGGTAGGACTTAGGAAGATGCAAAAAGTCAGGAGTCCTTTATAAGTTGCATTAACTGCCTGTGGTGTTTCAGAAAAGAGCTGACAAGACAGAATGAATAAACACAGTGAGCAGATACAGGATTCTAAGAAAGCAAATTGTGCTGTTTTGAATATCGTCTTAAACAAAGTACTGCTACTAAAATATTAATAAATTATTGTATTTTATTGTAAGACAATTGTTTAGTTGGAAGCTACTAAGTGTGGCTTCCCATTTACTTTTTACCTTACTTCCCATTTATTTTTTGTTTAAAAACAGAGAAGACTATGAAGAAACATTAGCCAAAACCAGCCCTCAAGCAACAAAGAAACTAATGGTCAAAATAAGCATTATCTTTAGGGACTTATTACAAGAAAAAAAATTGCAGTGACTCAGGGAAATGAATTCAAGTATGAAATGAAATTTGGCCCATGCTGTAAACAACTGTGAAAGCAATTCTGAAGATACACCTTCCCAGTGTGAAGACACAGCTTCTTAAAACCACTGTGAATGGTTTTACTTTCTTAAAAAAAGTGTAAATGGTCTTAAGAGTGAAAAGAACAAGCTTTTGGGCTGTTAATCTAAACCCACTGCTTCCTCTATCAGAGTGCTAATCTGAAACAGAGTCACAAAAGTACCGCCTTTACCGTTTGAAGTTGTCCATGACAGCACACACCAACAACAGAAGGGTCATCAGCCTCCCGAAGGATGCTCAGAATTCACTAACAACATCATCTTCCTTTAAACCACACAACAAACGAGGTCTTCAAAAGAGTCCTGGCATCAGAAGCAGAAGTCCCCATAGAAAGCATTTTAATTCTGACAAGAGAAAATATTTTCATTAAAGTAACAATTCAGTTAAACGCAAAATGTACTAGATCTGCATACTTAAAAAACCCAACACAAAATATACTATTAATTAAGGATACCGATGTGTTTTACATAGCCTACACCAACACAAGTAAAATAATCAAATAAGCAGGATTAGCAATTAGAAAAAGCTAAATTAAAGGTAAGCTACTTTAGTAAGGTTTTCTGTTTACAAAAGTGAAGAAACGTTTATAGCTGGATGTTCTCTACAGGACACAGGAGGGCTGTATCATATTCCCTACTAATAAAGATCCTCTTACATATGCTTGTCCCATATTGAGCAGCTGCTCCATACCTGCGTGATGTAAACTGTGAGTTTTACCAACACACAACGAAATGTGCAGTGTATTCTTCGATTTCTGCTGGCACAACACAACATCCTCCAGCACCACAAACTGTTTCTCACAAAGTGGCCTTCTCATTAACTTGTCCATCAGCTTTACTAAGACAGAATAAGGAGCAATGCCTGTAACCCGTTAGAGGCCAAACAGGGATGACTAAGCATGTCTCAAAATAGAATAAATGTTTCTTCAACAGCCCGTGCTGGAGTTGCCGCTTAGTTTACCACAGGATACACACTGTGGTACCCTCTGAACTGACTGATGTGACCCTTCTACTGCAGAAGACACCTCAAGTAACAACTAACACAATGCTTCACACTGCCAGGCAGACAAACAACGTATTTGATATCTGCAGTGGGTACAAGTGAGACCCTACTACAGTGTTTTTGGAAGCATAAGTTTAAAGTAGGGTAAATTATTAAACAAATGGAAACTTTAAGTCTCTACACAGATCCACAATGTATGCTTTTTGGGTCAGCTGCTTGTTCTCATACTCACAAACACACAGAGATGTACAAACAGCTCTCTTTTGCATGAACGTTTCCAGCAAGAAGACACTTGTGGCAACAGATAAGGAGAGACTGCACTATTTGCCCATTTTACTCATGACAGAAAGAAAGTTTACTAACAAAGTGCTCAATTCTCACTTTCTTGCCTCTTCTATTATTGGCTTTTTGTTTAGTTTTGCATGTTGATGTAGCTGTCAAGAATATTAATTATTCCAGATACTCTGTGCAGAAGGGAATGCATAAGACAATATGCCAGATTTACTTCAAGCTCCCCTGGAATGCCAAGAACCAATGTCATCACATTTCCCATAAACAACCTAAGCTACCTTTCAGAAAAGACACTGGGAAAAAAAAAAAAGTAGCACAACCCTGAACCTCTCCTCCTTAAAAGAAAAAAAAGCCAAACAAAACAAAACAAAACAAAAAAACCCCAAACAAACAAAAAAAAAACACCAAAAAAAAAACAAAAAAAAAGGAACAACTTGAAACTGAAAACAGTTATTTTATTTTTTCAAAGCAGAGATGCTCTGATGTAAGATGTAAGTAAAGATTACAAATATATTCCCCTTTTGGATTTTTCCCCTCTTAAAAAGAAAGATCTATTTAAAGAATATGCCAACAGACATTAAACTTCAACAAACGTTCTGCTATCAAGCCCTGGAATCATGGCTACATCAGCATATACATCACCTTCAAACTCAAAATTTTACTGATTAACCTTATTTGAAGGCTGCTCCACAGAAAATATGGCTTTACAGATCTCAATTTTAAGAATCATTCAGTTGTGGTACTCGAAGATCAGTGGGAATCACTTATCTCATATATGCAACCTACACAACTTCACATCTGCCCTGCAAACTCCAGGCTTCCTCTGGCCACAGCCTGCAGCTCTTGTGGCACTGCTGTAAAAACCCAGCTGTGCTGCTTATCTAAGCTTGTCCAAGAGCAGCAAAACCATCCAACGGCTCAGAGCTGTATGTCAGCTAGCTGGCCAGTTTAAGCCAGGTCTAAGAAGGAAATAACCTGAAATCATGCTGCAGAGTTTCCATTAGCAGAAATGTTAATTTGGGTCATTCTCCCTCTAGCAACTTGATAATTTTGTAAAACCTGTAAAAATTTGAAATCCTTGACACTGACACAACTTTGTCAATTTTGCTTGGCATTGGCCAACAGGGTGAAAAGTAAGTAAGCAGGAACAGAAAGCTTTCATGTAAACTTATTAGTCTAAACAACAGAAGTGGAGGCAAATTAGTTTGAAAGAGTTAAAAACAATATCAGATATAGTAGCTTATAACAAGTAAGACAAAACTACTATAGAAGACAGATTAAATAACCATTAGGACTACAATACAAATAGGAATTCTTCTTCTGGCATTTTAAAAGAAGCATTAAGAATTGTGTGCAGTTAAAAAGACGAATGAAAAATTGCTTCAGAGGTTAAAGGATAATAAGCTAGTGAAAGAATTACATTAAATACAGATCAGTAGGGCCAGATGATACAAAGAGATTTTTTCAGGCACTACCAGAAGTCAAGTTGACTTTTAATTAACAGGATTTAACTTCGCAAAAAAAGATAAAATTGCAGACTCAGGTCTTTGCAAAGCATCAAGATAAACAGCTCTGGAGCTCATGTACATGCAAAGTTTATGTTGAAAGCTCCCTGTTCCCTCAAATTGCTTGATTATTTTAAAGAGATCCACTTAGGCCCCTGCAACTATACCTTTGATCTCTGGCTGGGTCTTTGGCCTGTTGCATATTATTAATTTTTTTTTTACAGGCATAATTATGCTAAACTAAAGTCTAATAAAGGTTTCTTATAAGTGTGTCTTTTTATCCTCCTCCCAAGCAGTAGCCTTCTACATATTTTCATTTTTTTATATAATTTTTTTTCCTGTCAATACCACTAAATGGACTGAAATAGTGCTATGAAATACCAGAACCAGTTTTCAGTCTGTTCTTCTCCCCAAACCATCTTGTATGAGTGCTGGCTTGAGGGGGGAGCAAGACTGCACAGGCCCCAAGTCAGAAGAGCTCAGAGGACTACCAAAATGTTACCTCTACTTTTATAAGGCAGACAGGACTTCAGAAAACCACTTTGGACTAGACCCGGAATAAAACTTTTTAAAGAGATATTTTCTTTCAAAATACATTAGAGTCCATCACATTATTTACAATATCTCCTACCCAGGCTATTATTTAATTCACAACTATTTCAATTATATGGGCAAACTCCCTTTCTCTACCCTTTCTTTTCTTCATGCTATACATACAAAAAGGCTTCTAAGACTGTAATTCACTATTTCCTTCTTCCAAGCACAGAAAACCTTGACAAAGTAAAACATCTTACAGCTTCTGTACAGATTTCATGGGAGAAGGCACTAATTAAGTTAAAGCATTCAAAAGCACTAGATCTCTTCAGTCTTTTTTGCCTCTTTTTACAGGGAGTTTTTGTATATAAATCTATTTTCCAGCTTTGAAAGAACCCATCCAATTAATGATTACTGTACTCGAAAAAACAGCATGAAGCTGGGTCAGGGCAGGTTTAGGTTGTCTATGAGGAAAATGTTTTTCACCCAGAGGATGGCTGGGCACTGGAGCAGGCCCTCTAGAGAAGTGGTGACAGCACCAGTCCTGTCTGAGTTCAGGAAGCATTTGGACAATGCTCTCAGGCACACGGTGTGATTGTTGGAGGGTCCTGTGCAGGGCCAGAAGTTGGACTCGATGATGGGTCCCTTCCAACTCAGGATATTCTATGATTCTACCTATTCATTTTGGTTAGTTTAGCAAATGCAACTCCTCAATAACCACAATTTTATCCCATACAAGCAGAAACAGGACAGAGCTATTCACCAACCAGACTGGTGAGAAAAGGTGGGAAGTACACAGAAAAATACTTGAGATTTCAAAGGGCTATGAAATGAAGGATGTCTGTGAAAACATAACAAGTAACAGATACTAGATTTAGGAAAAAAAAAAAAAAAGGCACACTTCATCCCTGAGCCATCCCTGGAAAAGCACATGATAGGCAAGAGTTTGCACTATTTCAAGAGAAGCAAATGTTGTACATGCTAGTCATGCATACACCAGGTTTGATTTTTAAAGCCAGTGAAGCAATAATTCCTGTTTACACCAGCTTTGCTAATCTCACATTTGGGACCAGTGAGCACTTTTCCTTCATTTGACTATAAAAGAAACAGCAACATTGACAAATTACAAAGAATGTATAAATGACAAAAACAAAGGCTCATATGATCTCTGAAGAAAGATTAATGCAATTTAATATGTGTGTCTTAAATAAAAGACAGTAAATGGGAAATCTCTTAATTATCTTTGTACACTAATGCACAGAGGGAATACTGGATCCTTACATTACAGTCTAAAACAGAGTACTTTTACCACAGGTTAGCATCTCTTGCTGTTAATTACCAAGATTATACCAACATCTAAACTCCACTTGTTGAGACTAGGAGCTATTATTAATTAAAAATTAATAAGCTATTACAGCATACTTCAAACTCAGGCCCCATTTGTTGTGTTTCTTCCCATAATATATTCTGGCACTAAAACGAGCCACTTCACACACACTTCTAACAATTTTACTGTTTGAAAAAAATTGGAATATATGGCAATTTTATCTATCTAAAATCTTGTGTTGCCTTCATGAGCACCAAAACACGCAAAATCCAAGAATTTCATATTACTTCATTGACTGCATTCCTGTGGTTTAGCACTGAGATACAATGGAGACAAAAGTTCCTTCGGTACCTATTACACACTCAAAGTGGCCACCCTGTCTTATGGAGGTGGCTTTCCCAGATGACAGAAACTGTTTCTCAACATGAGTAAATCATCAGGTAGCTCTTTCTACTAACAGCCTAAAGTTACCAGCACTATACCACTTCATTCTGACCAACTACCCTTCCAGCTGTGGTGAAACTCTCCCCTTGACGTGAAAAAAAAAAAAAAAAAAAATTCCCCACAGTACTTTTAAAAAGGAATTTGCATGCATTTGTCTTATTTGTCTTTTCAAAGACAACTGAACCAACTGGGTTGGAAAAGGCCTCCAAGATCATCAAGTTCAACCTATGACCTAAAAGCACCATGTCACCTAGACCATTGCACAAAGTGCCATGTTTACTTAAACACCTCCAAGGACAGTGACTCCATCACCTCCCTGGGCAGCCCATTCCAGTGTCTAGTCACCCCTTCTGTGAAGAAATTCTTCCTCATGGCAAACCTAAATCTCCCCTGGCACAGCTTAAGACTGTGTTCTCTCGTCCTAATCATATCCGTTCACACCCAATTGATGTCCGTCTGTCAGCCTGCACCGGTAGCAAATAACAATACACAAGAAGTGAAGCACCCCAAAGCACACACCTAAAAAATAAAATAAAATAGTATCGCTAGTTCAGTTCCTATCCTGCTTTCTGTCGCGTTGTGATCGGACAACTGTAAGTGCGAAGCCCTGTAAGTGCGGAACACCGCAGGGACCGAGCAGCGGCGGAGGACCCGCAGGGAGAGGAGCACAACCCGTGCCCAGCCCTGCCCGCTTTGTCTGGTCCCAGAATTGGTCCTCCCCTCCTCCCTGCTCCATCCCATCCCTACCCCTTCACCCTCCTTGGGCGCCCGCGCTCTCTGCCGGCAGGGGCAGTTCCCTTCCCTAGGGGGCAGTTCCCTTCTCCGGGGGGGGCAGTTCCCTTCCCGGGG
>VZRH01000782.1:658937-729841 GCA_013397555.1 Urocynchramus pylzowi | reverse complement strand
GCCCGAGCCCCGGCGTGGGGCGGGCCCATGGGCACGGCGGGCAGCGGGCCCGGCGGGTTTGGTGTTGATGGGAGAATCCTGGAATTATAAGGGTTGGAAGGGCCCTTAGCCATCATCTAGCCCCAACTCCACTGCCGTGGGTAGGGACCCGTAGCAGTAGACCAGGTTGCTCAAAGCTCCATCCAACTTGGCCTTGAATAGTGCCAGGGATGGGGCATCCACAGCTTCTCTGGGCAGCCTGTTTCAGTGCCTCACCGTCCTCACAGTTAAGATTTCTTTCTGATGTCTAACATAAATTTCCCCTCTATCAGTTTGTACCCATTATTCCTTGTCCTGTCACAACAAGGACAGATGCAGAGTATCTCCGTCTTCCCTGTCAGCCCCTTCAGATACTGGAAGGTTGCCATGAGGTCTCCATGAAAACATCTCTTCTCCAGGCTGAACAGCCCCAACTTGCTCAGCATCCGTAGGGGAGATGCTCTAGTCTGGGCTTACTTCAAAACTTTCATGTCCTCTTTACGCTGGGCACACGATAATTGTACACAATACTGCAGCTGGGATCTCACCAGAGCAGAGAAGAGGGGGAAGATCACCTCCCTAACCCTGCTGGTGCTTTGGATGCACCCCAGGACTCCATTGGTTTTGTGGACTATGAGTGCACACTGCTGGCTCAGGTTGAGTTTTTCATCAGCCATCACACCCAAGTCTGTCTCCACAGCGTGGCTCTCAGTCACTTCTCTGGCCAACATGTAGGTGCGTCCGCAATTACCACAGTCCAGAACCTTGCACTATGCTTTGTTGAACTTCATGAGATTCACACTAGCCCACCTCTCAAGTGTGTCAGGGTCTCTCTGAAGGGCATCCCTTCCCTCCAAGAGGTTGAATTATTGCGGTGTTGTGGTTTGTGACTCAGGCCCACTCTGCTTTGTGTCTTGTTGCCCCTGCAGACATGAAGGCCATGGTGAGGTGGGTGCTGTGAGCCCACCCACTCATGATGAGCCCCGGCTTGGTTTCTCTTTTTACCAGGCAGTGTGTCTTGCCCTAGCCCCAGGCCAGTCAGGTTAGGCTTTCAATGTCATGTTTGAGTTCCTAGCATGTCATAAGGGCAGCCCTGTTTTTAATTGATCTTAGCAAGTACTTACTCCAGCACACTGTGGTGCCTCCTGGGTTGCTACCTGGCGTATTGCAAAGGAAGTGTCATATAGTTTAATTTGGTACACGAGTGCTTTCTCTCCCAACCACCCCTTCCAGTCAGAGCTTCTGCAATAATCACTAAAATTGCTGTTACTTCATCTGGTCTCCTCAGGTCTCCAGCCAGGCTCCATGTTAGATGGTACCTGAGATCGTTCAGATGCAGTAGAAAATAGAGTTGCTGACTTGTACTAGGTGGTCAAATATAATTCTAAAAATCCAGAAAATATGAAAATAATTGCTATGTAAGGTGCTTTTTGTATAATGCTTTAATATAAATTCTATGCATTTATAATAAATTTCAAATACAGAAATCTATAAGTTTAGTACAAAATACATTTTGGTTGCTGACTGCAGTGGCAGCCAAGCCACCACACAACCCTGATTTCCACAAGAGACATGCCAGGATGACCAGCTTGTAGGTGATTTATACACCTGCATGCACCAGTGTGCACACATACAGAAATGCACATATATAGACACATGTTTTATGTGCCTCAGACACCACTGTACTGTTTTAAAACAACAATTTAAGCCCCAAATTTTAAGGCACTTCTTCCATGGGAGAAGAAGCTAGACTCTTCAGGTTTCAGTGGCAGCAATGTAGAGTGCCTTTTGACATCATTTATCCTCACCTCAATCCTACAACTGGATGCAAGCTACAAGAGTATCTATAAAGGTGCTTTCAATAACCACCTTCCCAGAGAGTGTCCAACTCAGAATTTGAACTTTTAATACAAAATAAAATTGGAAACAAGACAATGAAAAAGTTTGATGAGTCAGAAAATAGGTTAGGCATGAAAATTAATTTTTGTAGTTGATTTTGTTTATGTTATTGTTTTCATTTTAGATTTTGTACCTCCCATGCTATCCTTCCACTTCAATTAAGTGAAGAGAGAGGGAATACTTGGAAAGCACAATTTATCTAACCCATTTAATTGGTTAATTTAACAAATTATCTAACCCCTTCTATTAGCATTCAGTCACCTAAGAAGAGGAATGCAGAAGTTTCTATTTCTGTCTATTGTCAGCTACAAAGAGAAAGCAAGCAAGCGACATCTGTACAGAGATCTGTGTTTGGCCAAATCATTCCTATCCTTTGTTTATTTCAATACTATATGGAAGTTGAATTCTCTATCAGTGCAAGAGGTAGATGGATATGAAAAGTTTTTCTCTCAGTCCACTCAACTGCCAGCTCACAGAGGCTGGAACAGATTGCTCTTAAATTTAGCATTGTCAAAGTTTTGTGGTCTAATCTGCTGGGCTTATTCTATAAATCACAGGGAGACACGGATACTTCCAGGTGATGCAACATATCCCCTTCACTCCTGTGGGAGTGAAGATCCAACATATCACCCATCACACCTGATGGGTGCCTAAGGGGCAGGGAAGTTGTCACTGTTTGGAGGTACATCTCTCTTCACTTTGTATAGACCATCCTCAAGCCTTCCGACAGAAAATAGGACGTGCTATGTGTGAACACATCCTTAACAAGCTAGAGGAATTCCAAAACCAACTCCATCATTATTCACAGAGGCTGCCCAGTGGCATGTAGCATTTTAAAACTGCAGAAAGACTAGTATTTATTGAAGGGGATAGAGGACATTGGGTGACAGTGTCCTTTTTGTCTAGGCTGCTGTCTCGAAGTCATGCTATGTGCATTCAAGATGTGCTCCAAATTACTGTCAAATTGTCATTCCACAGCCTTTGCAAAAATCAATTGATGATCTGTTTTTATTCAACAGTTATCCACATCTGGAGCTGACAGATAATTTCCAGTGAGCTATGGCAGATGAACATTTTATACATATTTCTATATCCACATCAGCAGTAAAACTAGGCGTAGAATACATCCCAGAAATAGTCCACTGTGATGAAAGGAAATACACTGGTAGAGCAGTACAGGAAACCTTCTGTTTGTAAACTAAGAGTGAGACTTGGCTTCTCCATGCTAATCAAACTTTGTAATCACCAAATTCATGTCTTAGCAGCATCCTGCTTCTCCTTCAGGTCACTTCTCTGGTTATAAGCAGTGGTATGTCTCATGAGGGGACATCTTAACTGAAGTCAGTAGGAATATATTTATTACAAAAATAGGCATAGAGCATGGAAAGTTCATGTAAGTGGCATGAATAAAAAGTTATGTCTGTTTCTATACCAAAGGCACATAAGGGAGTGGTATGATTGGTGACATTTCGATTACTTCTGGCTCCCAAGACAGGTGGCTAGGCCTTGAGTCCACAGTCAGGTACTTCAGCTCATCCCAAGGCACCAGTGTGATAACAATGTACAGAGGGAAACTTTCCACAGGAGGAGGTAAAGATCCCACACACCAGCTGTTGGTTGTTAGAGGTCAAAGGCTCATTTATATTCTGCACTCACGAAAGATGTCCAGATCCACTTTTCCAGGCAAAGTAGTTGTTGGAAAAGCCTATGTAGCAGAGGGATTCATAGTGAGAACAAAGAATCTGCTGATGGAGCAGTGAGGCTTACCTGAGCCTTGTGCAAACACTTAGAAGACAACTCCCACTGGAAACAGAGTAACACTTTAGTTAAGTTTGCAAACAAGGGAGGCCTGTGTTGCTATTTCTAACACATCATTTGAGAAAATGTTTTGTAAGTAAACAATTCATGCAGGAAACTAGCTGACTTTTAAGTCACCAGGTCCTGCTCCCAGCAAGGAACTGATCTGAATTTTGTTATCACTTTGCAGAGCTTTGTATATTAAAGTGTTAAACTGAACCCTAAAAATAATGAAATCATTTTAATCAGTGAGTTATTTTTAATACAACAAACTTAGCCAAGTGCTAACTGCAAAGCAGCACTGAGTGCATATGCATAACACCATTGCCACTGGTGTGAATTGTTCTTTCTGGCTTCCTCTGCATCCCAGGATATTAACCCAGCATGGAAAGCATCTCACTGCCTTTTGGACCAGCATTACTGCTTTTTGATATGTGAAATTACATATATTCTTTGAAATGGAAGAGAAAATATACTAAGTCAATGAGACTGAGCAAGTTTGTAGGTGTTCCTATGAGCCAGGCCTAACAATTCTTTGGCTGTTATTTTAGCTGGAACTCTTTTTTCAAGAGGAAATTTTTTATTCCTTGTGGGGTTTTTCCTCATGTAATAATATTTTGTGTAGCATTCTCTCTTTCTCTGCTATATTCTATGAAAATGCTGTATTGTGTAGTTGATGAGATTTACTGCATTTTATCTTTATTTTTTTGTATTTTATCAAAAGATAAAAGAGAAGAATAAGAATGTGCTACAGGACATGTATGTGCTTAAATTTTATATGCTATTAAACAACTGCTGTGTTTCATCTGTCTCTCTGCTGCTTGCTATTATTTCTTGGTAGATCACATAGAATTTAGACTATAGATTCATTGAGCAAGGGTGATGTCTTGCTTTGTCTCCCGTAAAGTCCCTAGTATACATGACTTTATATATTTATAAATTATATGACAGCAACAGATTCAGCGTTTGAATGGACAAGCACTGCCCTTACTGTATAATACTCCACATGATATGTAATTAAGTTTTAAGAAAAAAGTACAAAGAGTGAGGAAATCAGGATTTCAAAATCAAAATACTGTATTACCTGGACATATCATGGTTAAACATCTTTCTTCTTTTATTTTTGTCTTTCTGCAGAAATATGAGCAGTAATCCTAAAGCCTGAAAAGGATGTGCTGACTGAAGTCTTTATGAGATTTTTAATGAGGATTAGGGAATCTGAGATGGCAAAATCTACTGTATACAAGGAGGTTGTTGTGCAAGAATCTTCAGACAAGTTTTAGACCAGAATCCTTTGTCAGCAACAGTAGGATCCAGTAAGGATAATATGCTAATTTTAACCAGCAATAGGCTTCATATAGGGATCTAAAGAGACAGAGATAGATACAATCTTATTAAGCTTTTGTGTTGACACTGCACAGCTTGTTCCTGCATTCAATTGAAATTTAAGAGCAGGGCTGTAAAACCTATACAACATTTTAGGAAGATATACAGTAACATTGAAACCTGAATCACAATTGAAAGAATAAGTAGGAAATTCCCTTAGCCCTTGGGCTACCACCATTTTTCTCTTCCAGCAGACAAGTAAATGCTCTAGGTGTCTATGCCATAAAAAATTTTCCCAGAGGCAATTCTGGCAAAGCACCTACTTTCTTCAAACCAGACCTGCTGCTTTAACCTTCTGAATGTCAAATTTCTAAAAGTAAGCGCTCCTGGTGCACTGCTGGCTGTTTCTAGTCTCGGCTTTCCTTGCAGCCTGCTAGCAGTGCAGAGAGGTATCACAGGCAGGTACACTCAAGGAACAGGGACAATTGATTCCTTCCTTATAACAAGAGAGCTGCAAGGTACATTCAAACAATGTCTCATTGTAATTTCATGATGAAAAGAAAGTTCTAACAATTAGAAGGACAATTAGTGTTTTATCAGACTTATGATATTGATTGGTAGTAATTGTTAATCAGCTCAAGTATCATTTATCATGCCATTAATTTTTCTTTAGAAATTTATCAGTGATTTAATATTTTAATGTATAATGGCTGTATGAACTGCCTGGCAGCAAGGAGCAGAGGATGGGTAGTTTTGTGATAGATGTGTATAATGTCCACACTGCATTTTTCAGCACAAAACCCAGGGGAATAGATACAGCTGCAGTGCAGTACTTCAGTGTTTGCACATCTGAGTCATATTGATCTCGATAGAGATATGTCATTTAGCCTCACAAAAAGACATTGTCATCCTCTCGTCAAGCATCACATAACTATTTTAAACTCTCTACAATATGTTCATACGACCAGAGATATTTTTATAGGTCAGCTGTGTTCCATGGCTACAAAACAGTGGTTCATCCACTGCTGCCACTTTTCACAATGGCATGATCAGTCAAATCAGAACTCAGCAGAGCTGAAGAGTTACAGATGCTAAACAGTAAGATGATTCCACCGAGGGCTTAGAAACCTGGAAAAGTACTGTGAAGCATTTCAAAAGCATTGAAAAGTACTGTGAAGTTCCTATTGCTGTTCAAATTGGATCAGTGTTAGCATTGTTATCAGCAGCACTGAGTGCAGAAGCTGGAGGTGGTTCTTTGCAACTGATGTCTTAAGCTTCTGATATGATACATCAGATGGGCAGAAGTTTTCTTTCAGAAAGAGCATGTGCATCCACAGATGCAGAAAAGCTGCTTTCAGCCATGTAAATATGCCAACAGTAAAGCCATATGCTTATTTAGTATCTTTCTCCATTGCTGGGGATACCACATGTATGAAAAACAAAATTGATGGATCAAAAGGCAATATAAGAAAAGGTATCTATAAAAGTTAAGGTTATAGTGCTTGCTGTGTTTTATTAAAAAAGAGAGATGAGGAAATATACAATGCACTTTGAAAAGCTTATTTTGTGATGGAACAGTTCAAAATATATATTAGAATTCAGTATCCTATTTTGTTGCCTTCTTTTAAAACAAAATTATTCCTGAATTTTAGTGAAGGAAAGTCTGGAAGGTCTAAGCGTATGCAAGCTTTAAAAAGTCATGGGAAATCTACCACAGCTTGGGCAGTTAATGACCTAATGACCTCTTGGTTAACCTAATGAGTCCTCTTCAACAAGCAAGGGCACAAAAAAGGAAGCTATCTTCTCAAAGAGATAAGGTCAATTTGCCAGCAGAAATTATCCTCCTCTCAGAGCTGGGGATAAATGGTTTCCGGTTGTCCATCTGAGCTTGTCATTCAAGCATTTTTCCAGACTGTAGAGAAAAGTAGGGAAATGGATTGAGAAAGAGGGCTCATCTTGCTAGCGCAGGTGTAAAGCTGGCAAGAAGTCTCTAGTTCTGATCTTTGTCCTTTTTGTCTTGAGCAGACAACGTGTAAGTAAAGAAACTGACACTTCCCTAAATACATAAGCTTTTTGCAGCCAGTTTCAGGAAAGACTTAATGAGCTTCAGCTTTTAACTAGAAGCTTGTATCCACCTTCTTTTCCCTGCTATACCAACAGCTAAAACATATGCTGTGTATGTGTGCTTGTAAATTCCATATGTGTAGACACACACACTCAGAAAACACTTCTAATCTTCTTCATTTGTGCAATTCCTTTAAGTGTGGATATGGTACAAATGCAAAATAGCACAGCCAAATGTCTGACCCAAGCATTCTCTGCTTAGTAATGGACTTGCTACAGCAATAGAAACAACTGGAGTAAGTAGCTTCTAAAGTATGCATGGTACCATGTTGACATTCAAATGATCAGAATATAAAAGCTGTGGGGGGGTCTGGGGTTTTTCCATTCTTGGCTAATAATTATATTGTTATTTTCTACCTTAGCAGGCTGGATGCTCAATTTCCATCTTACACCTGGTTAGAAACAAGCAAGCTGTTAGTTACAAGTGAATTGGGTCCGTTTATTTAGCTATTTCCTTCTATTTTGCAACCTTATAACTTTTGAAATTGTCCTATTTTCTTGCAAGAATTTGGCTGGTTTCCTTAATTGATAAAGTAGGTTCTTGATCTAGGTAATATTTATAAAAAGAGGGTTAATGGGAGGCAATATCAAGCAACATGATGTCATATTAGTACACAAAGGAATCATAATGGGCAGAACATCTACTTGTAAGTTCTCCATTCAGAATTGCCAGGAAGAAATACAGGAAAGTGGGAGTAAGTGCTGGCTTGATCCCAGACTTGATTCCCAAGAAGAAGTAGGCATCATTTTAAAATAATTCGTTTTCTACATCCACACATCATGATTGCTTTGGAGAGGTTTTATAGCATAATGGGAGATGATGGTTCCCAGCTATAAAATTACCAGCACTGAGAAACTTAAAGACTACAGGTATGTTCTGGCTGAGTCAAACACAACAGGGTCACACACTGTTAAACCTGCATGGTCTCTGATTTTATCAGCTGTGGGTTGATTCCTGGTGTGTTAATGAAGACCTAAGTACAGTTTTCTTGATCACCATAAGGCTTATAACTTGTTACTTAAGCACTAAACAAGATTTCATTTTTTGAGCTATTGCATCTGATACCTCAATTATTCATCCTGGGAATTAATGTACAATTAGCATGAATTCGTGCTCTCATGGAAATCGATGGTTATGTTAATTTGGATGCAAATGAAAGAATTCTGAATAACGAAAAGGCTGATAATAATATCTTTGTATTGGACACAGCTCAGACTGTGTAAGGAACAATTTTTTAAATGTAGAAATATCTTCACAGTTTGTTTTCTTGTTCCATTGTCCCTTCAGTTTCAGGCTACTAGGTGCCTGTGCCAATGACTTCCCCTAATATTGACCATTCAATAGTTTTTGACTTCAAATATATACAAAAGAATTGACCTACTTTGTACTGATTTTTACACTTTGAAGTGACTGGAATTAACCCCTTATAAAGTAGCATAAGGAAGATCTTAGGTAGGTCAGCTCTTCCTGGAGGTTTTTCCTCCAGCATATCATGAGATTTGTCTGTGAGTTACTGGTAATGCAATTAATTAGTTTATCCAAAAACAAGGTAACAGTGTGCAGTTGCTAAGAACACTGGAATGTTTTTCAGGGCAGAGTGATTTTATTCTTAGTTTTTAAATAGAGCAGTTTCACAAGAAGAGTGGTGTTTGTTTTGAATCTGTTGGTTTGGAGTGTTTTTTAATCTGTTGATTTCTGTGTTCCTGCATCAAAAGCTTTCCTTACTGTTTGGAGGACATAGCTAGGGGTCACCAGTCCAAGCATGAAGCTGCAATGACATCTGCAGCTCCTGCACAGAAAACTGCTTACGTGCGAGCAGCCCACTCATCTCCACACAGGGGACACCAAGTTACTTGGAATAACCAGCAAAATTAAACAGGGTTGGGGATTTTGCTGCCTGCTGTTAGCTTCCAGTACTCATTAATGAAAGATATTTAGCATTGTTTATGAATTTTTTTTCCCTATTCTATCATTATAACCCTTTAGACTGAGTGTTGTCCTGACCCTGGCTTCCTGATGATCACTTATTCTGAGCACATAGTTCTGAAGGTGGCATTGTTATTGACTGAACCTACTAACTGCTTGAGAAAATGTTGATTACTTCACATTCCTGAAAATTAATCCTGAAACCTTCCTGAACTATATTAATCAACTCCTTTAACTTTTTCTCCAGTGGAGAAGGTGGAGGCCAGCAGTGTCATCAAAGAGCAGGTGCTCCTCCCTGCCTCATTAGCACCTTGCCTTCTTCAGTTGCAAAATCCTCAAACTCAAGAGAGCTATTTATAGCTTTTACAAAGCTCCCTTGGCCTGTCCTGTGTCTGCAGCTAACCATTTGTCTGCCTCTTCCACCGTGTTAAATCAGCCCCTTGTGACAGCACCCTCAAGATGCGCAGGAGCAACGACTCTGGAATGTCATGGCAGGTCTGAGGGAGATGGATGGCAGCTGGAATGGGGCACCAATGGGAGCATTTAAACACATAGCTTCTGAGAGACTGAGTCAGAAATCAGGAGAATGAGAATGATCAAAGGGGAACAAGAAGGCATAGGAGGGGGGAGGAGCAGGGGCTCCCATGAATAAGAGCTGGATGTGTCCCAAGACAGGAGGGTCAAAATGCCTACAAAGCAGATGCTGGTAACAAATTACTTTTAATTTTTTAATATGTGTATCCAGAATATATTACCATCAGAGTAAGAGAGGGCACTTAGCTCTAATAATAGAAGCCATACTAGGAAAAAAAATGGGAATATTTTCTTTCCTGCATTTGCAGTAATTATCTTCTGACAGTTATCCTTGCACATTGTCTCCAAATCAAATGCTACTGTTGGATTGTGATGAGCAAGAATCTTTGTAGTACTCTGTCTACAAGGTATATCTCAACAGATCTCCTTGTGGTTTCAGGATATCTATGGATGATTTTTCTTTCCATAAGCAAGCCAGCACAGCCTGACTAGCCAAGGGTATTACTCCCAAGCACCAGGCCGACCTACCTCCATACACACTGGATACTGGGAATAAGAATCAGTATTTCAGGTTGGAATGAAAAATCCTGGGTTTCTTATGACAGTAGTGATAACCACAATGACAAGTGCTTTTTTTATGACATTAAAAAGGAGGAACCTTTAAATGTTGATAGCATAGGTGTGCAGTGCAAGTTAATTTTCAGCACGTAGGAAATGTGTCTGTACATACTCCTGCTTACAGTAATAGCTATGCACACACGTGGAAATCAAATGCTCTGGGTAATAACACCCAGGTTGGCTGCAGCCAGCTGAGTGACCTTAAATATCTATCACTTATCTATGTATGCAGATGCTCCCCTATCACAAAGGAGGATTAATGATGTTACTTCACAGAGCTAATGAGAGAATGAACCACTTAATGTTTGAATCACAAGAGCCGTAAAGCATTATATAGACACTGTTTTTAATTCCTCCCTCTATCATTCTGGCTAATAGGTGGTATTTTTCATATTCATACCATTATTAAAATCACATTCTATTTCCTAGATAATCCAAAGCATCTTTCTGATACCCTTTTTCTAGCTTCTTTTCCACTTAGCACTTCTCCTTTAGGCTACCTGGGTTGCAGAATCTCAGTTCAACAATATGCATTGGTTAGAAGATACAGGTGGGTAGGATCATGTGTGTGTCCCTTTTCCCCCCTTCCCCCAAGAGTCACAAGCAAAGGACTTTGTTCTCCTCTTACAATACCTGATGATCTCTGATTTTTCTTCAGTTTCAGGATCTCATTATTGAGGTCCAGCTTATTCTTCTGGATGGAAAGTAATGTTTAAAGGATCTGACTCAGAATTTTTCCTCCCGCTTATATAAAGCTGAAAGAGGTTGTTCTCAAACAGTGTATGTCCCCATTTGGATAGAGCATAGATGCTTTTCCATCTGGTTCTTGCACCAGCTAACAAACATGAAAAGACATCATCTTCAAATTATATGAAGCATCATGTGTCATTTCTTTCTTATTTAATACCAGGGGACTTCGGATTTTGCAAATATTTTTTCAGGGTCTTAGAACCTCCTGTATAAAAATTGGTTCATATTCAAAAATGACAGATCACCTGTGTTTGTTAAAATAAAAGGTGGCAGCAATTACATACTTGTGATACAAATAAGAATTCTGATCTATGTTCTTACGCTTCTTTTTTGTTTTCATTTTTTTCCAGTAAAATTTCTCGTTGCCAAACTCATACATTCATCGAACAAATCAGGCTATATCCTGTCCTATTACAAGCATAAGTGTTCCAGGAACATAGTTTAAGGATGAGGCAGGTCCCCTTTAGAGCTCCCGAATGGCTCTTGTATTTCCTTTAAGAAAAAAACCAATAAATCACTCTTTTATTTCCTTCTGTTACATGCTATTAGCCTTGCCAATGTGAGATGCTTTCCTGAAGCAATTGAGACAGCAGTTCATTTGAAGCCTGCATTAAAAATATCTTTCCACACTACTCTCTTTCCAGTCCACCCAGTTAGAGAGTTTCTTTTTACATCTAACTTTCCATCTGGATTCAGAGCATTCTGAAAAATCAGTTCTCACTCTTCCAGGGGTTAAATTTCTGCTAACAAATATGGACTATTTGATATGAAAACCATTATTGTTTGATATGTCAAATAAAACATTTGTCAATCAAAAGTCTTTAAGCACTGGGCTGTGTGACATTTACTCTTTTATAAACCGACAAACTCCCTGGTGGCATGCCTTTCTTCCTCTCATTTAAATAGTGGTAGAAGAACAAATCACACTTCAGGGCAAGTTGATAACTGCCAGTCACGATTTCTGCCTTGTTTACTATAATGAGCAGGGTAATAAATGCATCTGACCATTTCAGCTGGCATTTGCATAGATGAATGATTTGTCCAGTCAGTCGCTCTCCAGTGATTTGGGCCTTTTTGTCAGCACAAAGAGCATTCAGTCTCCCTGGAATTTACAGCAGCCAAGCTCTCATTAGCAAACATCCTTTACCATGAATGATTCAAATAATTACCACTGAAATAATAAACTGTTTCACAAAAACATTTTATTTGATGGCTCCAAACATCAACTTTTCTGAATTGTTGACATTCAAATAAGCCAGAGAGCTTTATTGTTGAGCAACAATGATCCCCTTGTAAAAGGGTGGGCATTGTTTTACCTCCAGCAGACCTTTAAACTTGGCCAGATATCAAATGTGTCCCTCAAACAGCCAGCCAACGTGCTGGGTAATTGGAGGGCACGTACCAGATGGAGCTATAGTAAAACTGTATGTTCAGGCTCCCAACTAATTTTCACTAGATTTACTAAGGATATTGTGAGCGTAAAATTCCAGACTAATTAGCAGCAAGTTATCTCTTTGCTTCTACAGGAGTTTTGTAATTATTAAATGGGTCTGCTTACACTGAGTGCTCAGTTCTGAGTTTTCTTCTGTAATGGTATTCTAGTGCATAATTAAGTGTTATTTGATATAGTTTTGGAGTTCAATCAAATGAGCAAGCAACAATTATATCCCATTATGATCTCCTCTAGTGCCTGGCAGTGGGAATGATGTCACTGTATTTCCAAACCCATAGCATGAGGCAAAAGGAATTTCCTGCTATCATTCTCCTTTACCCTTTTAGCATGCATAACTAGGAAAGTTTTATTAGTTAATTTAGAGTAAGGCCATTTACTACAGGTTTTCATAGGCTGCAGGAATGTATTCAGTTTTCATTGCAGCATTGTTTGTATGGGTATGTGCATGAAATTATTATTTTAATATCAAGCAAACAGGATTCAATTGCACATTTTATGCTTCTCTTAACAGTAAGGAAACAAAATAGAACAACAGAAGGGGGAAATATTTTACTCATCCCAGCACATTCTTCATTGCCTGATTTCACTTTCACATTATGGTCAGGTAGGTAACAGTAATCTCAAACAGCCTAATACCTGAGACCTTGATATTCAGAAATAGAATAACTGAGCCCTGATTTTCATTTACAGGCCCTTTATATTCCTCTGGCAAGATAAATTTCTTCTGCTGCCAAGGAGAGGTAGAGAGCTCTTAAAATATGTGAAAGTCAGGCCAGTAAAATTAAATACATTAGAACACATGACTGTTATTTGCAAGCCATAAAGCATACTCCCTAAGATATAATGTCTAATAATTGTCCTGAGTCAGGAAGGCAAATATTTAGAACTCAACTTTTCATACTTAGGTATTTGCAATAGGATGAACAAAATCTGCCTCATTTTTATTCACCCAAAGGTAATTGCCCATTACAACATCCAAATTTGGGACTATATGATCTATTTGAACATCAAGCTTTGTGAGCTGAACCCGAGTGAGCAAAGTTACTGTGATAAATTGAACACCATCTTTGAGCTTTCCGAATTTGTCCATGGGCATTTCTTCTTCATCCAGCCAAGACCATTCAAGTTCAGTCTAGTTCAGTTATTCTTTATTTCCTCCTGCTGGTTCTCTAATCTATAGTTAGTACCTAGTTTAAATAGGCTATTTCTTATCCTCCTTTTTGACATTTCATCAGAAGGAAATTAAGAAATCCCTTAATAATTCATTTTTGATTCATATATAGGGGTTTTTTGCTTAAATTTCTGTTTCCTTTTGGTGTTGATAGAGCTAAGGAACAGACAGAATTGACTGGAGCCATTTACAGACGAGCAAGTGTGAAGAATATTTTCTATACCCTCTGGTAGTCCCATGTTCTTTTAGACTGAAAGGAGCTTGCTGTCTTGCAATGAAGAAGAGTAAACACTCAGTTAAAAGCACTGTTGCTTTCCAGAGCAGTCCACTGAACACATCAGCAGGAGGAGAACCTGCATGCTCATATTTGACTCACAGTTTGCTCTCTGTAGTCTTCTGTAGCAAATTGTTCATGCTGTTACCATCCTGCCAGTGAGGCACAGGTGAATGTTCTGCTTCTGTCACCGCCAAGCCAGACTTTAAAGTTGAGTTAATTAATGACCTGTTCAGTCTCAGACTGCAGACATCTCAGACATCACCACAATTTAAACAGCAGTAAAAAAACATCCCGTTTCAAAGAGAAAAACCACAGAATTTAGAGTGGGATTCAGCTCCAAATATAGGTGTATAGGAGGCAGGTGTGTAAACTCTCATCTGAGTAAGTTGAGACCTTGTCAATACTGTCAGAGGACACAGAGAAAAAAGTCAAGTCTCTGTTGACCACAAAGAGTAGAACTCCACAGGTTACAAAGGAAGATGAGGTGTCTTGTTCACCTGTAGAGATCTCCTTGTGGACACCTGAGTCTCAGTTTAGTCACCTAAATATAGGCACTTTGTGTTATTTTAAATATTCTGTGGAATCAAAGTAATCTGCACAGGGCTATGAGCCATTTCCACACCTCTGGAACAGCAGCTGGAGGCTTAGTGCAAGCAAAATACCACTAAAACTCATGTCTGCCTCTCTAAAAAAAGTATCTTAATCCTTCCTCAGGTCTACAAATCCATAAGTGCTGGAAATTCTAGCTTTGACAAAACTGGAGCACCCTGAGTAGAGCTGATTTTAGACAGGGTAGCAGAATAGGTGCCTCCCTAATGCTGCACACTGCTGCTGGCAGGAAAATTGCATGCAAAGGACCATTGACATATTCCTCAGCTTCTTGGGAGCATGGTGCCTTCCTCACATCTCCCCAGTCAACCTCCACTGCTGCTCCCATTTCTACCTGGTAGTAGAGTACAAGGTATGGTCCCAGCACAAAAACTACTTACAGGAAGAGGTTGTATTTTATTTTTCCAGCTCACCTTGTTGTGCAACATGATATCAAGGCATCAAGGCATTACGATTCCTTGTAATTGTAGAATGCAGCTGCAGTTTATTAGTAAAATATTTTTTAAATTTCTTACATATGTTTTTCTTTCTAATTAGGAGACTTCCTACACTATGTCTGACTGTTGTTCGCTTGTACAACAGACAAACATAGTAATGTTAAGCAAGCCTAGTGAAATGAGTAAATCAAGCCAGTAGTAGTACTGAAAGTGCCATCTGTAAGCACTGGGATGTGTTTTATAAGAAGTTTCTTCAGATCACCTTCTGTATAACCCTTCATTGTGACAAGGAAACCCCAATTAACATCCATGCAACAGAAAAATACCACTTTTTTTTTTTTTTTTTTTTTATCCACTGCTGTGACAAGGTTTTAACTGGTAAATTTAAAACTCTAAACACATAAAGCTTTCTGTAAATGTGTTTTGTTTGCAGCTATATTATCTGTAGCAAAATTGGCAAATTAAAAATGGACTTGCAAACTACCCAAAAGCTGTCAATCTGGAAGTGCTGGTTTTTGAGTTTAATTCAGACCATTTCAAGTCATATTGTAGTGACGCGGACCCTAAATTTATTGTGAGCAGATATCAAATCATTTTCTGTCCCGTGTAAAAGAGATTGTTCTGAATATGGAAATTTTACATAACAAAATACCTACCAAAATTTTTATATGACTTCTCAAATGGAAATAAATACCAATTTATATTAAGCCATTTCCTATTCTTTTAATTTACTGGTGAGGTTCTTCTTGAGAAGAACCAGCTATATGGCAAAAGTAAACTTTTCATTAGAACTATCACATAGTTCTAATGAAAAGGTTCAGACAGGCAAACAAACTTAATTAACAAAATTAGTTTTCAGTGATATCTGGGGTAAGTTAGGAGTTTAATGTGACATATGTGGTTCATACTGCAGTAAATGCTAGAATGACTCAAGGTATAAACTATTGCACAAAATGTGAAGGATTTCAAGGTAATGCAACTTTAGAGTTATGCTCCAGTTAGCCCATTGTATTACACCTTAGTCTGTGTCTGGCTGTTTGTACTGGATGTTCATACTTTTATCAGCATGGTCTTTTCCTGAACACCCTGGCCCTTCTTTGGCAGTATATTTAGAAACTGTCAGAATTAGGAATACACTAAAGTACATTAGGTGACTCAGTTTTGTGAGACCGCTCTCTACTTGAACTCTTTGGCAAAGCTTCAATGAGACCTGAGGGGAAAAAAAAGACTTTTCTCATAAGAAGCAAACTTCTATCTTCCAGGATGGATGCTTTCACAAATGATGTGTTTATAACCAGAGGCAAACGCTCAGCTTGCTATCGTCACATAAACAAGCACCAGGGTCTTATGATCTGGGCAACAATAAGATGCTAAAAACCTGCTTTCTCTTCTTATGTGGGCAAGTCACAACAAGTGGCCATTTATGAAGTCTGTCCTCAAACCTCATGACTCTGAAGTCTGTGTTCTTTGTATATGCAGATTTACTGCTTAAGAGCTAAAAAAAGCTCAACAGGCCCTGAACAATAAATAAATCCCAGCTACTGAATTTCCTTGTAAGTCATGTCCTCTGAAAAACTGTCTGACTCCTCCAGAGGTGAGTCATTTGGCCTGAAATCTCTTTGTCAGTGAGCCAGATCCTGCCTTCTTTTATGTCCCTCCTGTAATGATCTCTGGCAATTCCCCAGTGCAGAAAGAGTAAATCAGCCCCATGGCTGTGCCTTTGCCACAGGGCAAGTGCTCTCAGAGGCCCTGCTAGAGAGCATTATACCTTCCTTGCTTCTTTGCAGTCCAGGCCTTGGAAGGATGCTAAGCCAGTTTTCTAGTGCTGCAGAACCTGCATTTCCTACATTTGCACTGCTCTTAGGCCTGTACCATATAGTCTTAGAGGAACAAATGTAGTGAAGAGAGGGACATGGTGGCTTGTGAGTGGGAGAAAATGTATTTAATGTGCAAACTGTGGATAGCGGCACAGAGCATAGCCAGTACACAAGGCTGTCAAAGCAGAACAGCTGCAGATGGCAGGGAGTGGAAGAGCCCCTGTGGCACCCAGATCAACCAAAATTAAGAAGGTAACGAAATCACAATCATTCTAGTCCAAATGCCAATACTTTCACATCAGCTTCTACAGCCTTTGACCTGACTCTGGAGTTGGACAAATACTGAAAAATTAAAGAGGAGCCACACAAAAAAAACTTAACATAGAGATATTATGCCTTATCCTTTAGATCTATAACAACTGAAAATGCAGCCTGTTAAGCCTGCAGAGCCGTCCAGCCTCAGAAACCTAAGTGCTTCCAGGGAATCCTCCCTGTCCAGCACCAAAATTATACTGCTGTACAGCTGTTTTGCAGTGGTAAGAGTGGTGCTCTGTCTTCCTGGGACACAGCTCTGTGAGCACAAATAGAGCTTCTTCCCTTTCCCTCTCATCTGCCCTCTTTCCAGGAGAGCAGCAGCTCCTAGACTTTCCCTTGAAACCTTCCCCCTGCACTGAGCATCTACACTACACGTTCCCTAAGCTTGACTTAATTTTGCTGGAGACAGCAAGGAGTTAAACTCCCACTGTACTAAATGAAACTGTACAAAAAGGATGTGACTCCCACATATCCCAAACTTTCAGATGCCAAGCATATTTTCTTGAATGAAAGCTTTTTTGGTATTTTTCATTGGAGGGGGAGAAATGCATTTCAGAAGAATCAAAACCAACAAAGAGATTACAGATAGCAAATATAACACTGCACATATTATAATGAATAAGTACAGTAAACATGGACAGCTAATTAAGGGAATTCTTGAGAATGCCTTGAAACAGGATTTCTGTATACATTTCTGATGAGCCATCCTTTAAAGGCATCACATTCAGGAAGTATAATAGAAAGTCTTGTTCTTCCTACCAGAACTACTTATCAAAAAGCTAAACTCATTTTTATTATTTACTGAGCTTACAGTAATGCTTAGAGTTTCCTGGTGTTAATCTAGCTCCTTAACAAATCTTGCTAAAGACAGCTGCTGACTCAGATTTCTCAGGGAGAAAAGCAGAAGGAGATACTCCTCTCATCTCCTTCCAGAACATCCACCTGGGTGTCTTCAAGGCCAAGCAGCATCTCTGCATATCTTAGATATAGTCATTACTTCCTCCATGCATTTCTTCAGTTTGAACTACTGGATTAATAAGAAACTTGTGGTGCAGCTCACTAGAGCAGTGTTTTTACAAAACTGAATGCAAAATCTTCCATCCTGCCTTTCAGGGACAGACCTGAAGGTGAATCCAACTAGGAAGTGCCTTGTCTGTGAATGACTTGCCTGCAGTGACCCCAAGCAAAGCCAGCAGTGGGAAGGCAATTTGGAGGGTGGATAACTGGGGCCCATATTGCCCTTCTTTGCTCTTCATTCCTTTAGTAGCACAGTTTGACTGCTACAGAAATGCAAGAAGTTGCTGGGACAGAGCAGAAACTGAAGCTGCATGTCCTGAATCTCAGCCCTGTTAACGCTGAGATTAACAGAGATCCAGTGGAGAATCTCTTCCTCACTTCATCTAAAAAGCCACCATCCATTATATATATAAAGAAAAAACCAAAAAAAAAAAAAAAAAAAAAAAAAAAAAAAAAAAAAAAAAAAAAAAAAAAAAAAAAAAAAAAAAAAAAAAAAAAAAAAAAAAAAAAAAAACCAACCCAAAACCACAGCACAACAGTTCTAGTTTCTTATTTAATATTTAGTACTCTCAAAGTAATAAAACTCTTTCCCCCTTTGGTGCTGTCACCACTTTCAGCTCCCCACTTCAGAGTTACAGCAGAAAATATGTGCACAGAATGGATTCACTAAAGGTAAATTATGCTTGGCCAACCTCGTCATTAGGAAAGAGAAAAGTCTTTAGCAGAATCTAAAGCACTCTGAGAATCAGCATTTCCACTGTAAGTAGGAAACATTCCTACTTACAAAACAACTTTTAGAATTTTAGCTGGTCTGCTTCTAGCTTCTTTGAATCTAATGAATATAAGGGCCATCTAGCCCAAGACAATTTTTCAGCAGATTGGAGGGCAGATGGCTACAGAAAAGTATGAGAATGTAGAAAACACATAGTGATATTTCCCAAAAATACTCTCCTAGCAACCACAAATTGTCATCTCAGAGACTTCCTGAACCAGAGAGAGTGTTTGGTTTTTAACAGCCATTGGTGGATTTCTCTTCCATGAATGGCTCTGAAATAGAAGCAGGGAACAAACCAGAGACACCACTACATTTACCTATCTAAGTGCAGGGGTCAATGGAATAAAAATGTCATGAAACGAAATTCAGCTTTTTTGTCTTAATGCAAAATGCATTGTTTTTCATGCTGATGGTACCCCAGTACATAGTCAGCTGAAAATTTAAGTATGTTTTATTAATCTCCATAATGTGGATACACCAGAGGAGTCATGCTCTAGCAGTATAAATCACAAGAGTCTTCATGAAGTCAGTGAGTTTCCCTGCATAAACCACAGGAAAATTTGGCTCACCATAGTTTCCCCTGCTTGAGATTCTCTTGGTAAACAAGGTTGTAAAGAAATATTGCATGTATTCTTGAGTTGCAGATAAAAAATGATGGAGGTTTGTGAAGAGAAATTGCTCAAGAAACGTCAAAGAAAAAGAACTGCATGCTCCATGTTGTAATTAAAGGAGTTAAAGAGCATCTTGGATAGCCTTGTATGATGTTAGGTAGTACAATTTTATTCTGTTTAGGAAAGTTTGCTATCCAACTTTGTCAGGCTTCACAAAATTTCAGCATGATATTTTAAAATCTATCTAAAACAGCAAGAACACAGATATGTGAAACACCATGAATATAAATGCAAGCCATTTAAAATATATCTAAGCGAGCAATCCAGTAACAATCTGATCATGCGGGAGAAAAACAGATAATCTGAATTTGTCTATATCCATGTCTCTCTCTGTAAATATCTATCTATGCATACTCATAAATATTTCATCTGGATCTAGCTTGGATTTGGATTCAGCTCCTAACCTAGATGGGCAGAGTTCACAAATTGCCTGTTCAGTGATCCTTCTTTGTTTTGTAAGTGTGTAAGGATGTGATTCTCACAACCGATAGAGACTCAAAAATCCTCAAAGAAGAAAAACCCCTGAAGGACAATATCTTTGGTTCTGATTAGTCAAACACCTTAGCTTCTTGCTGCAAGGTGCATTATGGAAGGTAGTGAATCCACTGCTCAATTTCATATTAGAGGGACTGAAGTGAGGGCCTGGTTTCTAAATAGCTTTTTCTATTGACCTTTGCAGCTGACCACCCAGGGCACTCAGTTGTAACACTGTTGAGCACCTATGGAATGTTTGTTCTGTGCTTGGGAAGATTTTTCTTAAATCAGGAGCAGTATGAATAAGATATTTTTATCCCCAGCGAGGTTTGGGGGGGTTTTTGTAATACCTGAAAATTAAGCACACCTGTGACATTTTTTATTTGCTTATATAAAATTAGTTTTCATTGGTATGAAATACAGAACAAAGAACCATGTATCTTTAGCTCATCTTTTCTATAAAGTTTTTCTTTTTTAAAATTGTCTGCTGGAACATGCATGTTTGCATATCTGGATTCAGGAAAGACAATGGTTTTGGCCATGAAAAGAATTTTAGGGTGAACATCACTGGTTTTCTATATTCTGTGCATTCTAAACTGGCTTTAGCTGAGAAGAAACGCTTGAATGTTTTTCTAAACGGTAAATTTTCAGGTAGATGTTAGATCTTGAAAGCAAGAATTTGACAATAACTCTCTGCTCAAACATAGTTATAGCATTGCTACTGTGGTGTCAAAGAAAACCTTTCAGCCCTACATGACCAGCCTGACTTGAGCTGTCAGCACCTGCAGTGCTGCCCCCCAACACATTGCCTTGGCTGAGCTAACAATTTTTTCTGAACACTTCCACCAGACCTATTTTTATACATCACCTAGATGTGCAGCACTATGCAAAAGTATAAATATCTGGAAAAATTAACTCAAATCTCAATTGTGTCCTCATAAAGCTTCACAGAGAAAAGCACTTGAAAAAAATTGCCCAGTTGTCTTTTTATAGACCAATTTTTAATGAAATTTTTTTCTCTTCTTACACTTTAAATCAGTTGAAAACAGACTGTGTGAAATGTACCTCCTGTTACATAGTACTACCAAGCTCTGGAGTAGCTGAAATGACAGCATGCATGGGTAGCTGCAGCACAGAGAACTCCAGGCAAATGTGCACACAACACAAATTTCACAAATTCGGGTCCCGATTCAGCAAAGTCCCTAAAACATGAGCATAACATTAAAGATACAAATAGTCCCAGTGAAGCCAGTGGAATTATGTTCCCTCCAGTTCAGGGCTGTATTCTGAGGCACATGTGCACAAACAAAGCCATAGAAACCCCCATCTATCTTTCAAACAGCCACTGCTGACAGCTGCTGAACGCGGACAAGTATGCCCAGTGCCACTCCGGCTTCTGCCGGCGTTATTGCTTGTGTCACCCCGGCGTGAGGCCAAGGGAGCACTGGCAGCTGCTCTCGAGGGCCAAAGGAGACTGTAATGAACAGGAGGGAAGCAGGCAGAAGGGCCACATGGAGCTGTAAGGAGCAAGGGAGAGAGATGTGTTGGCTGCAATAAATCCCCTCGCTGGAGCCATAAAACTTGGATTTTTCTGTTAATAGGGCTCTGAGTTCCTCTGTAATGTCATCAGAAAAAAATTACAGCATTTGAGATGAAGAAAAGAAAGTGTCTTGAAAGTCTAGGTTAATTCAAACTAATTTGAACAGACTGTTTCTTCATTAAGACAATATACTCTTAAGTACATCAGACTATACTGATTTCAGTGTTCTGTTCCCTTAAAAGCAAAGAATCTCTTCCTAAGCTCATCTACATACACTAAGAGAGAAGGACTGGAACAAAGATCTATTGTAATAATCTCTGAAGAGATACCTGATGTAGGGTTGTAATTCACCACAGCATGGAGCAGTTACCCATGTGCCTCTAGCATCCCTGTCCCCTTAGGGAAGAATTACATAAGGCTGCCAGGGCCTCTACAGTCAGACTCAATCTAACCTGAAGACTGTACATATATGTCTGAATGTATAGTGTGAAGAAACTCTACCCATGCTGTATTACCCTTGTTTTCAAAGGAAATGAGGTCAGTGTTGTCATGTTTTGTAATTGCATGTGCATCCACTCCCTCTCTTCACACCCCGGCACCATCTGAACGTAAGAACCATCGGAACTTTGGCTAGTTCTGCCCAAATTTGACAGAGGGGCAATAGGCCCAAAGACACAAGATCCTGCAGTTCTGTGAAGGAAGGCAGCTGCCCAAGGAAGGGAGATCCACCTGGAAGAAAGGCAGGAGTGTGTGTTGAGCCCTTCTTCAACATGGAGAATCCATGTGACAGAGGGAGGCTCAGAGTGCTCAGATGTGACAGAGGCTTGCTCAGTGCATGTCCCTCAGTGCCAGAGACACCCACCAGTCCGTAGGAAACCGAGCTCCTGCAGTCCTACTGACCAGGAAGCCACCGGGAATCTTCCAAAGAGGAGAGCAAGGCACTGGCTGGAAGGTAACCATACTTGTCAACTGATTTAATTTATTTTTACTGGTAGAATCTTATCACTTGTCACAGTTTTAACTTTCTAAGGTAGGTCCTGGGCTCCACCTGACAGTGCTGCTCAGCCTGCCCACCGTACAGCCGGGGGAAGATAAAAGCAAGCATATTCTGCACATCAAGCTGGTTCAGTTCCAGTGCCGAGCGTGGACCTGCCTGAGTGCAAGTGGAGCTGTCAGCTCATACAGGCTTCACTGTCAAGGGCTGTGTCATCTGTCAGTGTCGGTTCCAGCTCACTGTACCACATAGAGGCGATGCACTGGTGCCTCCCAATTGATAACACGCTGCCAGAAGCATGTTACTTTCTCATCTGTCTTCTTGTAGCTGTCAAAACTGGAATCCATTAATTAGTTTGTTGTTGTGAATTTTATTTGTTCTGAGGACATGTAAATTTCAAAGTAAGACACGGGGAAAAAAAGATAAAAAAGCAACCAACAAACCAGGAGGAAGGTGCCAATGGGGGGTTCACAAACCCTAAGTGGCAGCTATTATGAACGGTAAGTGCTGGCTACAAGAGCCCCGTCTAAGTGGGCATAATGATGGGGCTCGTTTCACCACATTGCTTTTAATGAGACTGAGCTGCTTACAGGGGGCGAGATGTAGTGACAGCTAAGGAAAGGCAAGAAAGCAAGGCACAAACTAGGAAAGTCAGCTGGGTTAAGAAGACTCTGCTTATTGTTTGTGCGAGGGGTTTCTCATAATTTACATTGTTACTCAGTGGAGGGAAGGTTTGACTGAGCTTCATTTCCCTATATTTTACATCTCATGAAAGACATAGTGTGTTTTCAGAATGAGATTTTGCCAGCTCTGTGTGTTAAAAATGAGATGCTAGCACTTGAGTGCACAATGCGATCTCTAAGCAGAGCAGCAGTTCCGTTGAAATTTCAAATATTGAATAAGTTTATTTTTATTTTGCACAGGTGTTTTTGTCCACTCTCTCACTTTTTCATGGTGTCAGCAAAGAGACTTAAGGTAAAAGTTTCAGAAGCTCCCCAAGTGAGTCTTTGAAAGTGAGTAGGGGACTGGAGAGTCTGCATGACTGGAGAATCAATGGGACCTTAGTGCAGCTGAGTGTGGTCTAGCAATCCCTGAAATGGCAACACATGAGCACAGCCTTGGAACCAGCCTCACCACAGGCATCAGGAGAGCTTGCTAGCTCCATCACAGGCACACAGACACCACCAGGCAGAGGCAGACTCAGGCAGATGCTGCTGCAGCCTGAGCTGAAGCAGCCATCGGGATTTTCCAAGCCATCGCTGCCACATGCTCTCTTGTTTCTAAGCTCAGTCACTTTCAAATTTGTAATCAAGCTCATGCACTACTTAGTATTTCTGAAGTTCCCATCATAAGGAATATTGCACATTAGCTAACTTCAACTTGGCTGTCTTTCTTTCTACAAAACCCTACAAGGTAAACTACCGATAGGAAACCATGTGTTAGATGTTTTGGTACTCTAATTCCCTCTGCTGGAAGGGCAATTTGCTAATGCTGTGACTAGACATGATTTGTTTTAACATTTTCTTTAAAGAAATGACAAAATACTTTCCTAGATTCTGCCCTGAAAATAGCTGCTTCTCTCTGAAAAATCAAGATATCTCCTTCTTTTTGTCCCAAACTATGCCAACCAAGGGCATATAAATATATTGGCCCAACATAAAAGGTGGGACTATATATTAACAGATAAGACAAACCTGCTTCCAGGAAATCAGATCCTTTCTTTGCTTTTGCAGTGGTTACAGAAAAGGAAATGAAGTCCAAATTTGCAATTCAACAAGGTTACTTCGGTGTCAATAAAATACCTTTCATCAACGCTTTATGGCCATTGTACTTGGATATCTTCATTTGCATGCATTTGCCTCGTGTGGCAATGCTCACTTTCCTAGGTATGTGATCATCTTTTTTAATATCCATTGAAAATTTGGCTCAGAATCAGCTCTTTAGTGGTTTAAGTTCATCTGCTCACACAGGTAATCCATGAAAGAACAGGTATTTTAAATGCTCCTCAGAGAAATAAATAGCTGCTTTATGTGTGGTTTGGGTGTTTTAGGTACTCCCATAAAGAAAAATAAATACTGTTTATGATCACCGGTTATATACTTATATATCTGAAATCCTGAAATCTCACAGCCTGGATGATGATCTCAATGTTATATACAGGAATGGAGTGTTTGAACTTTGTCAGAGCTGTTGCTGTTGCCTGTGCCTTCAAAGCCACCCAAATCTGGCCAGAGCAGCAGACTGCACACAGTCAGACCTGGGGCTGGAAGAAAAAGGCTAAAAACCAAATATTTGCACTGTGCCGGGAGGAAAGGGACAGCCAAACGCAGCCTCCTTGGTTCTGCTCTTTGCTTCTGTACTCAGGGGTATCAGTGCTCCCCTTCTCCTCACCTGCACACTTGGAAGACAAGGAAAGTGCCACCTGCCCATCTCTACAAGCTCAGTTCCAGCAGGCTGGCAGGCAGGGTCCGTCCCAGGCTATGCATCTGCTTGGAAAAGAGAATTCGAAAAAGCAGGCAGCTGCATCCTCCTGGCTGGGGGACAAGGGTTACCCCTCTGGGTGGGAAGAAAGCACCAAGGAGCTATGAGGAAGTGAGCACCAAAATGCCTCCCTAGAGGACTGCCAAGACTTGGCCTGTTATAAGCATCCAGGTTTTTATGCACTGCAGTGATGATGTGGGGCCCCCGTATTGCAGGTGCTCGTAAAAGTAAGCAACAGCTACTGTGGATATTTATTGCCTTATTTTGGGAATCTTATCTCTCAAGTAGCAGCAAACAGAGTCATTTGAATACAGTTGCTGGCTGAGATGCACATGAAATCCAAAGTATTTGTTGGACAGAGTCTTTTTAATGTTCATGGCGCTACAGGACTTTCTGGAGAGGGATGGGACAGAGGTGCACTTGAGGAGTGGCTGGCGAGCAGCAGCCACCCAGCAGGGTGCTTTGATGGGAGCCCCCAGTGCTGGCAGACAAGAGCCAGAGCTGTGGGGTTGCTTCTTCACCCCTCATGCCCCACAGGCACAAGGGCAGGACATCTCACCTATGGGTCTTGTAGGGGTCCTGAAGTCTGTGACCATCTTTGTCCAGAGTCAGTGTCAGGCTTTGCCTCTGTGTGCAATGGAAGGTTTTCAAGAGAGTCCTCTTCAGTGGGGTTTGTCCTGGGACATTCTGCAACATGGAATTGATAACATTTACAGCTAGATTAGAGATCATCTCTTCCTGGTCGAATTGTATCGCATAGGTCAGCTATCAATGATACAAGCAATTGTTCTGTTGTAGGAGGTGGAAACTAGATTGCCCTAAAACAGCCTCATCTCGCTTCCCCCAGGAATAGAGAGGCATATACCCCCAGCTGGTAGTTTATAATAAAGTCCTTCAGGAGTACATTTGCCTATGAATACTTAAAGAAAGCTTCTGCTTTCTGCAGTGGATAGAAATTCATACTTTTATTCACACTTTTTTCTTAATGACCTTCTGCCATAAGAGCAATTTGCTTAGTCCACTCCAGGTGATTTTGCATGATTTGCAAATCTAATTTTTATCTCCACGTCTCACATTTGAAAATTTTTTGCCACCATATTAATTTAACATTTTTATCTTTTACCTACCCAGACAGCTCATCGTGACCTTTAAATTCACTTACAAAGGATAACCCATTGGTTAATCTGGACCAATTGGCCTCAGTTACAGGCTTGGTGACAAATCATTATTTCTACTCCAGCTCTTTAATTGGCCAGAATGCTCTTTTTTATCAGATATATTAGCTGTCAGAAGTGTCTGCTAGCCTTTGCGTACTTCCTGGATGGTGTCCAGGTCATTAAAGCAACATCTTCTGTTCAAGTCTGGAATATTTATCCTGTGCCAAAAATCCTAACTTTCTCCCTGCTTTTAATTAATTAAAGCCTGAAGAATGCTGGATGGGTCATTCTACAGGCAAGCCTTTTGAAATGGGAAAACTGATACGAAATGTTTCATGCTCCTTTTTCTTTTACTCGTTCAGCAGTTTTGCTTCACAAATCACAATTTTATACTATTTAAATTTCATCTGGTTGAAGTATTTTACTTTTATTTCTGCTGAATTATTTTGCATGACAATAAGGAAGGCACAGTTTCATGGGCAAAGAGGGAACAGCAGGAGCCGAAGGGGCTGTAACCCCCAGCATATGATGGGAGAGCATCATCCCTCTCCATAGCCATTCCCCCCCTGCATAAAGGGATGAAGGCTCACCAGGAATGAATCCTCTGAGAATCAGAACCAGCTTCTGAGGGAAGAGAACACCCCACAACTCTGGCCAGTTCTCACAAACCTCTCCACAGCTGCCTGCAGGGAATTCAGCCAGACAGCTGAATCTCACCTCCCCTGTGGTGCAGCACCTGATACACCTCTGCAAGGTGCTCAGGCACTACTTGCACAACTAGAATACATGACCCACTGCCTTTCTGTATTTAATGTCTAACAGAGATGCTGGTAACATTAATAGTCCTTCATCCCTTGCACTCCCAGAGCAGTAACATCAAGATTTTGATTGCCTTGGTACCAAAAATATTGTATCCACCAGCCAAGGAGACCTGATTAAAATAAACCTTTACTATGAAAATTTATATATTATTTTATACCACTGTTTTTATTGCCATTCATAATCTGTATTCTCTGTCAGTGACTCACAACAGAACAAAGGACTTCTTGAAAGGAGAGGTGGTTAAGTGTGGTGATTTCTTCGTTTCTATGTAGTAAAATATTGTTCCTTGAAGACACATCTTGTAATATATCTTGATATTTCCTTTATGCCAGTCTTCAACATAAAATACCAAAGTTATCCAATGATAAAAATGGATTGACAGTCTTCAAAATGTCAAAAGTTTATTTCAGTTTTGTCACTGTTATGTGAATTTGAAAATAGACCTACCTCTGTGAAAATCTGTTTTGTTACAAATATTTCTTGCAGCTTCATGTTCTTCCAGCTGTAATATTAACACTCTGTGAAGTGTAAGACTGGTGTCTAAAGGTATGGCAAATGGAGATGTTATTTGAATGGCAAATGATGAAAAATTAATGTGATGTTTCTATTTTTGCTTCATGTTTTTGTCTTATAGAGCAAAATCAATGTATTTTAAAAGTAAATTTTTTTGCTGGTTCTCTGCTTTCTCTGTATGTTTCTTTTCATATTTATTTCTTATTTAGATTTGGATAATCTATGAATAGTTGAAGAACATTTCTGGGAGAGCAATGTTCCTGCTTTGCTGTTTGACCAGGGATCAGACTTCACTATTGTTTGGATTTTTTCTGCCAAAAAAAAAAAAAAAAAAGTGTTTTTCAGGCAAAACAACAACCCTTAAGTAAAGTCATGGGGGCCACATGACCTGAATGAGGCAGAAGGGCTCTACTAGACGTGCTCCCTATTGAAACCTGCAGTGTCACCTATCAGCAAGCTCTCCAATCCCCAGCATACAGTATGTTTAAATGCTGTGTAAATACAGCTCCTGCACTTCCATTTATCTTTGTCTCGCCTCTGCCGTGGCGCTGCCAAACAATGCTGGGAGCAAGGGGGGAGGGGGTTTGAGCAGGAGGCTGGGACGGGAGCACATCTGCCAGCGGGCTGATTGAAGCGCTCGGGAGGTGAGCACCGGCCTCGCTGATGGAGAGCGGGTCCGGCGGTTCACAGAGTCTGTCTCACACCGCCTGCGAGAGGCTGCCAGGATTCTCAAGCCTGCTGCGGTTTTTTGTACGGCGAGGGCTCGTGTTTGCAAAGGGTCAGAAGATGCAGTTGCATCTTCATAGATCCCATTCAGGAGGAGGCCCTTGACGTGCGTTTATTCTTGAGGAATGATTGTGCTGTAGCTCAGAATGAACTGCATCTCGGCCATGGTTTTGATTTTTCTCCCATACATTATAGTAAATGTAAGTCTCTCAGAATGCCTTTCGTTTTGGCATCTAAACCCGATGCAGACTTTTTTCCTGAAACTTTGAATTCTATGTCTGTTCTGTTTTCGGATTTTTTAAGTGCATAAACAGTTTACTTAATGAGACTATTTCAAAGGTGGCAAGATCAGACTTTAAAAATTAGTATTGCACAAATTAAGCTTGTGTTTTAAATGTGAAGATGCATCCCTGAGGAACGTCTTGCAAGCTAGGAAAAAATCAAAAAATTTGCCTTTGGACCAAAATACCAATGTGAATAATGTTTGGAAAATACAACAATATATAGAAAGTAAAGTATGCCAAACCCAGGAAAAAAATTAAAATGCACATAGTTGCTGAGTTACTTGGTTTGCTTCACACAGTTCCTTATGTACATTGGGTTGGCAAGAAGAAATTAACTTGGGCTATTGTTTAATTTTGAATTTGTAGCTTAATAGTCCTTCACAGATTCTCTTTGGAAGTAAAATAGGTATAACATGAATACTCTAGCTCAGTGGTACCCAAAATCCAAATAGAGAATGAATAAAAAAGAAAATTAAGAAGTCTCAAGGAAATCCCCATGTCAACATACTTAACAATTCAGTTTCATATAACCAAACTTGTATATTAGAGAGTATGTATTAATTACACTTTTAAAAGACTTTGCCTAAGAATATTCAGAATAACTGCAAAAAGCAAATCTCATGCAGAAAAGTCACTCATCCTGCCAAATATGAAGGCACCACTCCAGAGCATTTGCATTAGAGAGTTCCTCAAATAATTTTTTTTGTTTTGAACATTGGAAGACAGTCATTCTACTAACCTGTCCTCAGAATCAGCTGAGTCATTTTTAATTGAATTCTTTCAGATCAGTCATCCTGAAATAAGCCACTGAATGAAAAAATCTCCACTCACATGGCTGGAGCTTGTCAGCTGAAAACAGAACGCCCATAGAGAGGATCAGTGTACCCCTAAGTGTAGCAGGAGCTTATCCTGTTATGTTCCTGCAGGTGGTGAGCATGTGGGGCACAACACCATTCAGGCATCATCTCCACAAAGGCTTTCTTCCAGAAGCCTTGCAATGGCAGCACCTTTGCTTTCCAAGGAGCTGAACACAGTGCTATATCTCTGAAACAGGTGGAGGACTATGGCTCAAAATGTCCATTTTAGCACCAAATCTTGAAATCATGTTTTGGCTCAAACTGAGTTATTCATTATTTTCAGTACACAAGCTAATCAGAAATTGAATTGAGGAGACTCTCATAGGCTATTATGAACTATCTTCTAACTTATCTTCTTGCAGAGAAGGGGAATAAACCTTCAGTGAAAGCAAGATTAAACTAGGTTTAATTTTATGCCAAGTCCACAATAGTTTACTCTTCTGCTTGTCAGCTGAACTGCTAAATTCTATGTAACGTTAGTAGTGCAACCTCTCAGGATATGTAGATGCATTGTGCTGGGTATTCCAGTGTTTGGTATAAAACAATCTCTGGATAAAACCGGCACTAAAAGTAGGAATGGCAGCAGTGTTTGTCAGTGCCAAGCTCAGTGTCTACAGCCTCTGCAACATTGTTAGCTGTTGAGCTCTTGGCTTGTTTGGCTGCTTTTTAAACATGTTCAGCCTATGAACTCCTCTGGATGTCAAACTGCAGCTGATGATCTGCTGCTTGGAATTGGAAACATTTGGTGGGATTTTACAGGGACCTGATGTAAGTAAAGTGCCATGGAAATCAGGTGCAAGCCACTGCCTTTGCCAAGAAAACTGCTTTAAAGCTTGTTGTAAGGCAGAAGCAGGGGATGTAATCCGGGGGCAATCTTTGTCCATTTCTCTGTTTGTCATGTCTGATCTGTATTAATATTCATCCTAACCCGACCCCAGTGGGAAATTACTATGCATTTGTTCTAAATCGGTCAAAACTCCTGAACCAGCCATATGGTGTGAATCCCTGTTTGTCTGGTAGTGCAGAGTCTATCTTTCACAGCCCTGATGCACATACAAAACTGTCTGCTTTCACTGCTTCATAGCAGTGTTGTAAATATAACTGAACTTGTGAAAGAAACAAGGTGTTAATTGATGGTGTACATATTCGTCCTCACAAACGTCTGCTCCTAAACTACTTTTCACGGTTTCTAAGGAAACCCTAATTCCTTTAAATGGCCAAGGTTCTTGCTCATAGTACAGTTTCAAATCTTAATTATCTAAAGCACTTTTTGCTGCGAGGGGAAAGGTGTAGATATGGCCCATCTGTATATTCAACAGTTACTTTGAACTTGGAGGAAGGGAAGATTTTTGTCAGCACTGACTGTAGGAAACCATCAATTCGCACATTATGGGAAATGTGATACCGTATTTTCAACTCCAGCTCCTGACTTTCTCAATTAAGACTGTGTGAGACATGCCAGAAGAAGGGGACTGTGTGTCTGATCATGAGCAGGCAGTTGAAAACAGTTGTCTGTGGTTGCTTCACTCGTTGTACCTGTTCATTTTATCTGGCTGTGCCAAGATGGGTTGGCATCCCATGAAGGAAAGGTCACTGACAATAACCACAGTGCCTTACCTTCCTTACCTTCTCATTGCTTTTCTTCCCCACCACATCCCACCAGCCAGACTGGAGCACAGGTATCAAACTCAAGTGACCAAAGCTGGGGACCAGCTGTCTGTTTATGCATCCCTGGGTAATGGATCCTCCTGGATTTTTTCCCCAGCCTACAGCAAACTAATTTATTAAATTCCCAAGGATCATGTTCTTTTTCTACAAGAGAAACTGCTGTGTTGGCCAAAACAAGATTAAGGTTTCTAAATCAGAGCATGTGTCTATTATGCTATGTTTGATTTACATTTAAAATGTATATGGCTACCTCTGTAACTCACAGAATGTAACCACCGTAGCAAAAGCCACATAAGAAAATCCCCAGATCTGAACAGGTCTGGTAGGATACCTGAGGATCAGGTGTGAGTCATGTGCCTGCTGACTTACACTCTGCAGTGCAGCAATTTGCCCCCCTTGAAACACTGCATAACCTCCAGCTGCTTGGACATGTGCAGATCTCTTCCCTTAACAAAGGCAAAAGAAGGGATGTTCAGGTAAGCTCAGAAGTGACCATTCCTGTCATATTGATCCTTCTCACAAAGCTGTATGACATAACCTAAGAATCATCTCTTTATTTGCTTTTAAGCAAGCAAAGATTCAGGAAAATAAAAAAAACCAAAAACCCAAAAAAAACCAAACAAAAAAAAAAAAAACAACTGAAGATCTGTGATTTTGAATTTCCAAATCATTACTGAAAAAACAGACTTCTAGGTCTGCCAAATCCTTGGCTCTGCCAATACCCTAAAGCTTCCCAGGGCCGTATAAGGATGAGCAGTGTTCTCTGGCCCTCAAAATCCTCACAGTTCCAAGGCATAAAATGAAGTGTCCTATATTTCTGAGGCACAGAATCCAACTGGCATTGTTTTATTACCCCCATGCACTCCTAGTCCTTCCCAATTCATTTTTAGATAGGATTGTATTTTCCCCCAGAAAGAAAAGGGAATTGTCTGGACTGTTTTGTAACATCTGAGTCGCTGCCAAAGAAGATTACTAAACCATGTGGATAAAGCTGCCCAATTGCAGGTGGACAACTTGTTGTTGTTATCAAATAACTCTCCATCAGTCCTGTCTTTCAGCCACTCAACAACTGCCTTGGTAGAAATTACTGAACACATTTTCACTGCCATAAAAATTGGCCAGGGCTATATTTCTGGATTCCAAGAAAGCTTCTGACAGCCAACCATGATACTTTATGTAATAAGTTGTCAGCACACTGTGTATCACCTAACGCTGTCACTTGGCTTAGGTCAAAGCTGTCAAATTGCCAACAAAATATTGTTACTAGAAGCACTAAATCTTCTTTTCAGCCTAGTCCTGTTTGGGTCCATCAGACATAGTCCTTGGCCTGTTATTGTTTATGCTGTGTTTTAATGACCCACCACATGAATATGCATGAAAAACAAAGCTTACATGTATGTAGACAACATTGCCAGCAAATGCTGCAGTCACATTTCAAAAAGATCTGTGAACCACCAGGGAAGGGCCACTCATGGTCTGCTTGTGGTTTTGCAAGCACACGTATAAAATGTTCCACATCACCATCATCATCATCAAGTCTTAGACTTAGAGCTTCTCTGTTATGTGTGCAGTTTACATTTATGATGTACATTAAATTGACATCTGAGTTATAGGTGACCCTTTCACTATAAAGAGATGAATTTTGGAAAACTCATGCAACCCTGGGGTGAGAGGCCAAGAGACAAGGGAGACACCTGAGAGGGGGATTTGGGAGCTGTCCTGGCTGGGATGCAGATGTGAGCTGCCCCATTGCAGCTGATCTCTGAAGGCTTCTTTTCCTTTCCTTTCTTCTGGGTTGTGGTGTAACAACTGCTCAGCTGATCGTAGAGGTGGAGAAAGGATGGAATGAGAAGAAAGAGCCTATAGTCAGGACAAGATCTCTGTGGAGAGTGTGAGACCATCAAGACTGAATTATGGGTGTGATGCTCACACTGCAAGGACGGCTTTGGAGAACAGAAACAACTTTTTTCTCCTTTTTATAAAAAGAAGATTTGAAGGGACAAATGCAGTGCATTGTCTTCTGTTTCCTCAAATATCTTTAGTCAGCCTTGTAAAAACACACCTTCCTAAAGCACTGCACACAAATAGTTTCAAAAGCATGGAGGTGCTTTAAATATGTGCACGTCCATCACGGCCAATGCATGCTGCAGAGTGCAAAACAAAATTGGGCTGTATTGTCTGTGTGGCAGCAAGCAGGGGGAGGTCAGCAGCAGTGTCAGTGTGATTTCTTCTTCACCCCTGAAACATCTGTGAAACTTTACATTGATGAAACCCCTTTACCATTAGTGGGAGTAATTCTCCTTATATTGGAATGAGCAAGAACTGAGTCAGGCCCTTGGAGAAAGTACAGCAGTGAGACATTCTCACATATCATAATGAGGTATCATATAGGTAGAGATAGAGAAGACTGAGGAGACCTCAGCAAGGTATTACAGTACTTAAAGGGAGCTTATAAAAAAAGAGAGAGTGACTTTTTACATGGGCAGATAGTGATAGGACAACAGGGAACAGTTAAACTGAAAGAGCAGAGATTTGTATTAAATGATGTAAAGAAATTCTTCCAGTGAGGCACTTGAAAAGGTTGTCCAGACAAGTTGTAAATGCCCCATCCCTAGAAGGGTTCAGGGCCAGACTGAATGGGGTTTTGTGCAACCTGGTCTAGTGGGTGGCAGGGGTTGGAAACTTTAGGGTCTCTTCAAACCCAAGCTATTCTGTGATTTGGCAAACCAGAGATTCAGACCAGGAATTTCAAAAGTAACCTATGAGTTGAGGCTCCTCAGTTCCTAGATGCCTGATATAAGTCTTAGTTTCCCTAATGCTGAGAATTAACAATGTCTAAAACTGAAGACATCAACATTCCATGCAGAAAGGCTGCCCTGGCCTAAAAAACATCTTTGCAAATGGGATGAGAGGGCTCAGTGCATCACCCTACACCAGCCTTTGCAGAAATATCTCCACCTGAGATGTTTGCATTCCTTGTCACAGCAGCTGTATCTGTACTGCTGAATTAAATGGAGGACCTGTTCTCTGGCTCTTTGGCTCAGACAGGCACAGCCTTTCCAGCTGCATATCACTAGGCTCTGGATCTGCCATGGACCCTGCGGGATGCTCCCACAGGCCTGGGATATAAATGTGACATTCTGGCTTTGTCATTGCTGTATTTGGCGCTGAATGACGAGGGTTGCAGACCATGACAGTGATGTTTTCCTAGCAGGAACCTCAGGCTCTCTGCTGCAACTCCATGGGATGAGGCATTGAAGAGAGCAATCCTGGATGCCTGCAGGACAGAAGCAGCAGAACCTGGTGTGCCCTCACGGATTGTGCCAGCTGCATCCCGGTGTTCCCTGAGGGAGGGAAGGCAGCACATCTCGAGACCACTCCAAGGTGTGAGCTCACAGCTAATTGCCAAGCAGCCCGGCTGGCCAGCAGTCAGGCTTGCTCCCTAGCCCTGTGTAATTTAGCAGCACAGGCACAGCCTGTTACAACTTGATTTTTGCTTTGAGAGCTAGTGCCAGGCTCACCCGTGGGGTGTAATGTGTGACTGGACCACTCTGCCAGTGCAATCCACACACAGTGCAGCCCAGGCGTGACACAGCCTGCAGTCCCCTCCACTGCTGCCCTTCGCTTTCTGGGAGCCCAGCCTGACACTTGTGACAATTTGTGCCTAGTCCTGTGTTGCTTGAGAGATGAACAAAAGGATGAAATCATTTTATTTGGCAGCTTTATGTCAGACTGGGAGGAAAAAACCCCAAACTTGAGTCCCTTGTTTCCCTTTAACATAAAGCAACTGTTAGGAACATTTACAGATCTATACATTTAGGTTCTTATTGCTTTGGTTAGTGATTTTATTTAAATGGCAGCAAAAGTTCTACCAACTCTGCACTATTGATTATGTGGTCAATAACTAGATACAATTATTATGCAAAAATGCATTCTTATATTAATGCTGATGTGAAGACATTTAGAAATATAAAGCAGCAGTGGATATGTTGTGACTCAGAGCAGAGAATCAAAGTCACAGCATGGGATGGCAATAAAGAAAAGAACACAGTAATGAGGAGAAAAGTCTAAGAGAGAAAAAAAGGCAGCACTTGACAGACTCTTTGCAAGTTAGAAAACAAGCAGTTCTGAGAGCTGCATTGTTAATGAAACCTAGTTTACTATGAAACTGTGTCCTATATTCCTGTTCCACTCCTCCTCCCCACCAAGCATCCTAAATCCTCACCACATTCCCTATGGCTTTGATGGCCTCCCACATCATCCTCCCCCCATGCCCTTGTCCTCTCCCAGCACTGTCACCTCTCTGCCATCCCGCATGTTGCCCCGGTGACAGCGTGTGCCCTGGCCTGTCCCAAGGGGCGAGGGTGCCGGTTGTCTGGCCAGTGATGACCTCGTGCTTGGCCAGCTGGCAACCAAACCCCACAGACAACTGCTGGGCTCAGGCTCCTGCCACTGAGCTCCTCCCAGAGGAAATCTCCAGCACAGCATTGCCTTGGATCCTTCTTCCTTTTGCAGATGCTGCTTTTCACAGTTTCTGATAAAATTGCATATCTGAGAGCTACAGTCTGTAAAACTTGTTTACATCAATCATCAGTGGATTAAAGAAGTTATGAGGAATGGGATAGGATAAAATGAGGGATTGAGTCTTAGGAAGTAAAGTCTTTAAGTCTTTTTTTTTTTTTTTTTGCAATACAGGGAAACTTTGTCAGAATTCCTCTCCTGTATCTATTTTTCCAAATGAGAGATACAGCAAACAGCTCTGATCAAAAGTCTCAGTTACAGCCTCTTTCAAAAGCTCATTTTCCCTTTTAAGAGATAGTCAGGTTAGCTACATTTTAGCATTACATAAAGTCCATGTAAATAAGACCAACAACTAAAACAGCCTCCGTTTTCCTCAGCCATTGGAATGCCACGGAAAAAGTAGTGCTGACCTCTGAAAAAACTGCAGCTGCATGTTCAGCTCAGCCTGAGCTTTGGCTCATAGCCATATTCCTCATTTTAACTGTGGCTGGTGGAGTCATGAGGCTCCCACTCTTTCATCCCAGGGTGTCGGGGGATAACTGAGGCAGATATTACACGAGAAGTAATCAAGAGGTTTCAGCGTTCACAGCAACCCAGGATTCTGCACAGGACTGCTTGATGGCATAATTAAAAGTCTAATTCAGAGACCAGAATTAAAGTTCATCTGCCACTTTTAAGCTTTTTCCCTGCTTTTGGAACTTTATTTTTTCTTCATTAGTAATATTCTAATAGAACACCTATGGATATTTTTTTATTTCTTTAAAATGACTGGAATAGATCTAATCTGCCACATCTAGATCTGTTAGTGCCAGGAGGTACAATCTAGGATCAAACTTTCTGTCTTGTTTAATGTAAAATTTCCTGAGTTATATGGATAAATTTCCTGAGTTGTATGGATAAAACTCGGACACTAGCAGTGACAAGCATCTCTCTGGCAGCTTATTGGAAAGATTTCCATACAACTCCAATAGCCATTGAGAGAAGCAAAGTGTGATTTATATACTCCTACACTAGGCATTCCCACGGAACCACTAGGCTGTGATCACAACACATTATTAAATGCAGAGAACATGACAAAAACAGGACATTTAATAAAAACCCTTACCATTTTTTCAAATCACAGCTAATTTCCACCAGCTGACAGGAAGCCCATTTTGCTCTTCTACACATCCTCTTTCTCAAAAACGTCCAATTTATGTTTGTTTTGACAAGTTTGGTCCCATTTTTAAAAAGTGTTAGGTTTTTTAAAGTTTAAAATATGCCTAAGCCAACCACCTTTCCAAATAAATGGATAAATAAGTAATCACAGAACTGAGAAAATGCTGACCGTTGCAAAGGAAGAGGTAAAGAGTAACAAATCAGGAGCAGGTGAGAAGGTGAAATGGTTACATGGTCCTAACTGCAGGCATTGAACAGACTTGTCTTTATGAACAAGTTCAACATACACAAGTGTCACACATTTAGGGTAATGACAGCCATATGGCAGAGTGTGGAACTGCCAGGAGTGACAGTGTGACTAAATCATGCCTGTGTATTTGACCACCTCATTGACTCCCTGACCATCCATCCATCTCTGCTGAAGTTCTTGAGATGTTCCAAACCTCTAAACAGATAAAAGCTTTTCCTCTAAACTAATTTACTAGATTGTTTCTTTTGTATTTCCTGCTCAAGCATCAGGACAGATGCTTTATATCACTGAGAAGGAAACCTCTCCTTCCCAAAGATGTAGAGGTTACCAGAGTCACAGAGGAGGCTGAGGCTCTCTTTGAGCCTGGGAAGAATGTGAGAGAATGGACTTTCAATGCAGTACAATTCTATGGGTTAAAATCTATTGTAGGCTATTTCAAGAAGCTGTTATGACTTCTTCTGGATTGTGGATCCATATTACTTCCTTCCTGGCAAAAATATGGTTCAAGGTTATGGATCCACATTGAAGTTTAATAGTTTGTTTCACTTGTATCTCCCAATGTCATAGAAGTTCAAATACTGCAGCAGCTCCCATATTTTAAGGGAGAAAACTGAGTTAAAAATTTGAGGCCAACAGGTCAAATATTCTATCATTTAAAAAAAGAGGAAGAAAGCTGAGCATCTATTTCTTAAAAGATATTCAGAAGACCACCAGATCTTACGCAGAAATTTTCTTTTTATAAGATGTGTGTTTTAAAAATGCGAAAGAAGAATCTTAATTCGAGAAAGTTCACTTCATTCCCTTCCCCCACTTTTGAAAGAAAATAAAATATGAAAATTCAAATTGAAGAGTGTATCTGTGAGACACTGGAAGATGCTACCCAAGGGTGTTCACTGCAGAGAGGAGGATAGCTGTATTAAAATGAATAATTTTGTGGGGAAAGGATAGAGAGTTGTTGCTGTAAGAAAAAAATCTTTTTGATTGACATGAGAAATTGCTGCCACATGAAACAGTTCATCTTCTTTGAAGGGCTCTTTTGTCAGTGAGGTCAGGTCAAAGAGGTTTGAAAGGTCCTCATCAAAGGAAGTTGCCCTTCTAGGCCCAGTGCATTCCCTTGCTGGAGTAGTCTTGGCTTCAGGAACTGTATGGAGATGTGGGAAGCCGGGGGATGGCAGCTGCATAGCTAAGCAACCAGGGCTGGCTGAGCCATGAATCAACACTGTCACCTGCTGTGGGCAAGATTATCTCCTCGCCGCCCAGGCTGGTGAATAACTGCTGCACGCGGGCGGGCGCTCCGTGGTCTGACCACAGCACTGTCCTGCTCAGCTTGTGTTTGCAAACACAGAGCAGGAGGGGGTCCCTGTGCTCACCACCCTGTGCCCCAGAGCCAGAGTTTAGGTTTGCAGCTGAAATAACAATGTGAGCCCCTTCCCATCTTTCCTGTCTCAGTGCTATTCCTTGGATACCCTCCCTTATCTGGGAGCGAGAGTCCAGTTTTTTCCACTCGGTGAAGGAGCACTGTCCCTGGGGAGGGCACAACACATATTTGCAATGAGAAGGAGGAACAAACATTAAATTCTAGCCCTCACCCTCTAGTCCAACATGCCTGTGTCACCTCTCTGCCCTGATGTCACTCAGCCACTAGTCTCTAGTTTCCTAGGTGTCCCCCACCACCCCACTCAATGACAGAGATGTTGGATAACCTATGCCAGGACCAGGGTGTAGGGTCTCAGACCCAACCTAGCCAGGCTCTGTGATGCACTGGGCTCAGCCAAACTAAGCCAATCTGCAGCCTGAGGGTCCCATTCCTCACTTTCACCCCGCTCCCACAGCTTCCTGCTCCAGTGGGACCTGGTGTCTCCCTGCAGAAAGAGAGTACAGGAATTAGCATCGCATTGAGATGAGAGATGCAGCTCCCACCTCTGCCAGCGATGTGCAGAGCCCAGCCCTGGTAAAGGTCAGTTCATTTTTAAATTTTCTTTTTTTTTCAGAGTAATTTTTAGGAAGGCTCAAAAATGTGGGGGTTTGTGTTTGTTCTCTGAAAGGAAGTTGCCCTTCTGATATAATTGTGCGACTCCAGGCTCTGCTTCCTTGAGTAGGAATTTCAGATGCTCAGTGCCTTAAAGCCTCACTCAGCTGATTGCAGGCAGTTTTCCCCGCTGCTTGCTCAGCTCACATCTCAAGCTACGTGAAAAATCACCTCTGTTGATTAGGACAGGGCTTTCCTTCCTGATTGCATTGCCCTGTTTACTGTCATTGAATTCTTGAATCAGGAGGATGTTTTGTTTGTTTCTCAAATTTTAATTGCTGTGTGACTTTCCTCTTCCTCGCTAACCTGCTCTTATGTTTTAGCAAACAGTTCCAGAGGTAATTGCCGAATTTATGTATTCATGGAAATCCAGCAGATATGTACGATAATAGCACAATTTGATATTTATGAAGTGCCACTTTTCTATAAAGGTAGAATTTCAGTTAATTATCACCGGCCTGTTTATTAACACTTGGAAATGGAAAAATAATGAATGGGCACATCGTTTATTCATTAAAATGCTGCTGATGAGTTGCCCCATTCATAAATTAGTCTTGCATTTCACTCCAGCATAGCACTGCCTGTGCTGGTGGGTTTTGAAGGTCAATTGTACTTTAACCCATGGCTTCCTGCAAAGGGGGAATCTGTCACCTTGGACTGTGATCACAGTGACTCTTGTCAACCAAACGGAGTCATTCTGTGAGCAGTTTGGCTGGCAGGGTGTGGAAGCAAAGGGGGAGAGCTGCAGCTCACTGCACTGCTCGGGACATAATTCTCTTTCACTTGGAAGCAGTGCGTCTGTCTCTAACAGACAGCCAGGATTGATACACTGGGCTGGGAAGGCATTCCTGTGGACATTCTGATATGTCTTCTGAAATCAGTGTCCTTCCTTCCCACAGACAAAATCCAAGCTGTTCTTGAGGAAAGTGACACTTTGCTGTTGTCCCTCTGATGAGAAATCCCACTCCTCTGACTGGCTATGTGGGCAGTGAATTTTAATATAGGTGCAGGTGAAATTCAGAGCAAGTATCTGAATATTTTGAGCCAAGTCTTACCCTTTTTTTTGGGAGACCCCTCTTCTGTCCCTAGGAGGAGTGTGTGAGGGCATGCAGAGCCCTGTTGGAAAGGAGGGACAGCAGGAGCAGAGCTGAGACAGAGAGGCTGGGCAGAGGGTACCTCCCCACGGCTGTTTGCTATTCGGGGCAGCATTGAGAAGATGCTACACTAAAATGAGATCTAGTAGAGAGACTTTTTCCTGAATTGCTACAGTCTAAATTATCCTAATTGCTACATTAAAATTATCAAAGACTTCTTTTCAGTATTATATTAGCCATGGGTCAGTATAAAATTGTGTATTTTATTCTGCCCATCCTCAGGCTGGATGTTGCCTGGTGCGTTGAGGAGCCACAGATAACTGCTGCCCTGGGGGCAGCTGGACACTTTCTGCAAAGTTTGCTGGACGTCTTTGTGCAGGAGTGCCACTGAAAAGTCAGCTGTTACGAGTGCAACCACTCTGCCAGATGTGCTAAACATGACAAAGATGAGAAATTAGGTGCCAAATTCTAAGATGGTTAAACGGAGATAATGTTTTTGAAGCCATCTTGAGCTGATGCCCATTTCCAATAGGTTTGGAGTAATCCACAACACAGCTGGAGCTTGAGAGAGACCCGAGGTGTGAAATGACACAATGAATAGCTAATAGTGGCTGCTTCCTGGACAAAATACCTGCCAATATCAAAAGCAAAGCAAGCATTCTGGCTGTGGGCTCTGCTACTGGCAGTAAGCAGCTCTGTCTTCTGAGAAAAAAACCTGCATTGCTACGAGAAGGAAAGCTAATGCAGTTTAGCACAGTAGTCCCAGGTCTGGAGATGAGCCTCCCTCCCACGTGTCTGGGTGAAGCTCTGCTAGCAGGTCCAAGATGTCCAGCTCCTCTGAGTGGGGTCAGCAGTGAAGTTAGCTGGGTGCTCCTGTGCCACTAAGGTGTTTTTACAGGATTTTATTCCTTTCCAATATCATGATCCCTACTGGCTCAGGTAAGGAGGAGTAAAATACTTGTTTTAGGAATGACAGCAAGGCAAAAGAATGATCCTGAAGGGCCACAGAAGGACAGATGTGGTTATCTAAACATGAAGCCACCTATCAGCAAGGTGGGTTTTCTGAAAAACAGGTCCACGGTGACCTTGAATGGGACCAACATCTCTCAAGTGTTCATGCTGCACAGAGCTGCTCAGAGAAAAGTCCAGGCTGCTAACACTGGTTGCTAAGACTATATATTGGCTTATCTTTGCAGTGGCATGTTTGAAAACAAGAATGCAAGAATCAAGTGAGGGTGGGTTTTTTTTAGCTGTCTTTAAAAATGCATAAAGTTTTGCTTCAAGTGTCACTGTTGGAGTTTTACTATTATGCTAACAATCCAGGCTACCCGCTGAATGCAACGGGCTACAGGCTTCATTTGGGGATTTTGCCTACTGTGAGCATTTTTTCATTTCTTTTAAAATAAAATACCATTCTCAAGTGCCCACCTTTCAGAGTTTCTTTCATATTTTTTTAAAATAAAAGGAAGTTTAGAGAAATTATCTCTGCATTCATACATGTTGCTTATGAAGTCAAAGAAAAGTATTTCTCCAGTATTTCTCCAAAAGTATTGTTTTTTCCCTCATAAGCTACAATTAAAATGCAAAACCTGGCCAAACTTTTACCCAGTTCAAGGTACACTGCATTCTTTTAAGCACTGTGTTTCTTCATGAAATAGCCAACTTAATTTTAAAATACATGTCAAATAAAATTACTAGCAAGGACAAACTAAAGTTAACATTTGACTTTTTCTTTTGAAGTACAACTAATTTTCTTGCAAAAGTACAGCATCAGTTCCTGCAAAGCCGTTCTTTTGTTATTGATTGGAGAGATATAATATATAAAGCTGCTGCCTGTAACACTCTACAATAATTAAAAGTACTTAATCATGCAGCTTGGAGATTTATTTTAAAAGCACAAAATATGTTCCTTATTGTGATTCACAGGAATTTACTGGTCTAATTTCTTTAGAGACCAGCAGGAATATATATTGACTCTGGTTTATTTATAAACCAGTTATTTAAATTACCAAGTTATTTACATTGTTATTGTCTCCATCATTTAGTCACCATTTGCAAAAATTTCACATTGCTCTTAATTTGGCACTCCCTAGTGCTGGTAGTACTTGTGGGAGAGGGTTATTTAGGAGGTAGTCAAGCAAGCCATCTTGGTATGGGTGATCTCCTTCTTGCCCCAGACAGGTTTGTTCTCTTGGTGACCTTCTTTGAAAGGAGACAACATGCAGAACTGCACCCTGGAGGGTGTTGCAGCTACTTATCATCACAGTACCAGAAGGAAATAAGGCAAATTGCGAGGACACGTAGATCCAGGAGGCTGGGTTGCCCTCAAGGTCTGTATTAAAAAAACCTCTGGCCAGATGTTTATAACATTACCCAGCTGTAAATTGTTCTGTTGGGGAGGACAGAGAGCACCAGGGGAGGAGCATGGTGACTGAAGTCCCCTGAGATCCTGATTTGATTCTGGGATTACGTGAAGGAAAGAACAGAGTTAGTCCACCAAAAATATATGTTAAACATCAAGACCACAAGGCTCTGAAATTACTGTAAGACTATCTGAGGAAAACAGTTATTAAAGGAATATTTCATTCCTGATGGTGAGGACATTACCTGCTCTTTATTTTCATTCCTAGCAGCACTTTTTTGTCAAAGTCTAAAGCACACAGAACACTACTTATTTTCACAGCATTCCCTCTCTTCTTTTCTTTTTTCCCTCAAAGTCTGTGTGTAGAGGATTGAGAACAACAGCTATTATTTAAGGTGTGGCTTTTATCCACATGATAAAAGTGTGGCTGGGTCTCGCACTGAAGGACCTCCCTGAATGTCTCCAGTCAAGAGACAACTGCTGAGCAGACCGTGTTGAAGAGCAACCCCCGTGGCCCCTGTGGGGAGGAGGGCAGCAGGAGCCTCCCCCTTTCAGAGCTGTATGGGCAGGGGGTGCAGTGCCCTGGTGAGCCAGCCAGCCCCTGCATGGCGGCAGCGCTGCCAGGCCCTGGCGGGGCCGGGAGGTGCCGTCTGACACCGCGCCAAAAGCCTTTCAGAGCAGATGAAAGGGACTGCAACTCGAGTGTTTGCACTGGGCTCTGTTTTCGGTCAGCTTTAGGATGATTGTCTCCAGGGTGAGCTTGGAGAGGCAACTCATGTTGTAGCTTGGGTTGACCTCAGCGCTGCAGGGACTGGGAGCTGCGTGCAATTATACAGCTCGGTTTTCATTTTCAACAACAAAAAAACCAATGGATTCAAAACACCCAAGTAGAAAAAAACCCACAGATGTCTGCAAGCACAGAGGGTGCAAATAGATCTTTGCAAATAGTTCCTTCTAGATGATCCAAGAAGGAGTCTCAGACAGAGGGAAAAGCACCATGAATGCCTCACCATCCACATGCAAGGGCAGCTTCAGGACAAAGTTGTCCAAATGTCACCTTAAAAACATGGCTTGGTGCGGTGCCCAACCAAGGTGCTCACCAGTCATTCCACCTGCCATCCCATCTTTTGTTGTGGCTGCTGCTGTGATGAAAAAGCCAACAACAACAGATAAACTCTCTGAGATAATGGCTCTCTTCCACAAGGAGATGATTGCTTCTTTCTTAAAAAGGAAATTGCTGAAGTGCACGCTGCTTTGTTGCCTTGTATTTCTAAACATTCCACATAAGAGATGAATTCCTCCCCTTACACAATGCAGGCAGATGCAGAGCACATTTTGGAATAATGAGAATTTTAAAATTTTTTTTTTCAGTGGTCTTTGGATCATAGTGTTGGATTTTTTATATTCAGAACAGTTTTAAGAGAGCTGAAAGAGTTTCAGAGGTATGGGTCTTTTCTCAAGCCAAGGGATGCTGATCCAGAAATTTTACAACACTGTACTTTCTCTCAAGATATCCAAAATGCCATGAATTATGTATCCAACCTTGAAATGTTTTTAAAAATATAATAGAAAGTCACACATTGTGCATATTTAAGTTTTTACAATACTTACACTTCATAGTTTTGAGCCAGATTTCTTGCCCTCCATGACATTTGTCCACACTGAGAACTGAGTCCAAAATATGCTTAAGGGCAATTGAAAGTTGTTTGGAATTTTTCTGATTCAGAGCATTTACTTACTGTGCAAGCTGCCAAAAAGCCAAACAGTTTAAAAACACTGGGCACCTCATTTTCAGTTTTTCTCAGCAGTCATCCCATTTATTTCTTTGGAGCTTTAATATTCTTGCAGGTTTTATTTAATTTTCACATTGTGCATTTCAAGTTCATTTCTGTGGAGTGCCTTTAATAGATATTGTTTTAATTCCCAGCATACAGATCTTCATCGTTATTTATTGTTAATGTTTCCTCTTGGACTAAACCCAAGAAACTGAAGAACTTGGCTCCAGAATATGGCAGACACATAGAGAGAATGCTCTGACAAGTGAATTTGGGATTTAATTGGCTTGTACCACTCGATGCTGGATTTGAAATGTATTGACAGAAAAGGACTGAAAGAGAAGCCTTGAACAGTACAGGCATTATTACCCTGATAAAATGGAGAGCAAAACGAATAGTGACATGCCTTTTTCTGGTTGTTATTGGCCATCCAGGCTCCTCCAAACCAGCAGAGAAGCTGCTCTTCAGTAAATCTTCAGCTGGTGCAAAGCAATTTACTTTTCAAGTCAGGGCAGGTATGTCCTTTTATACCACCCGTGCATGTTTGCTGCACATTTGCAAGGGAAAAACAGATAGTAAGATGAATATTAGAACTGCATCTGGCAACAAAAGAGAGTCTCCAGACCAGAATCTGACTGATCTGAAAAAGAAGTACATAACAGCTTCATTTCAACCCACACAGCCAGTTGTTCACTTACAGATAGGACAGGGGATAATATCTCCCCATTCTCTGAACTTCGTAAACTAAACTCTGTGGAGAGATTTAAAAAAGGTTAAAAAAGCCCCCCAAAACCCAAACAAAAAAAAGATCCTCAACACATATGGGGAAATTCCAGGAGAATCTCTGCTCAGAGCACCAGTTGCAGTCAAGGATTCTGGTATTCATCCATCTTCCCTCTTAAAACCTTTCATTATCAATAATAAAGATAATTCAACCGTGGGTAGATCCTATTTTACACTGAGAAGGGCTAACTATAGTCAAGGGCAAGTCATGAAAAAAATCTATTCTGAATTTTCAAATCGTGAGAAAAGGAGACCTTGTGTCACACTAAAAAGAAACCTTCATTCGCATAGGTATTGAAATCCTGACCTTTCCTGCTCCAAACCACATTACTCAGAGGGGAGGATGGAGGGAGCGAGAGAGGGGCAGAAAATGAGAGGTACAGATTGCCTTATGTCATCAATTTGTGCATTGTAAATGAAATTAGAATACATACTTTTATGACACTAAGTGCTAATTCTTCAGATCTTAATTGACGCAGGGGGTGGATTTACTTGATTAAAGACAGTAAAACCCAAACCAGCAGAGATTTCTGCTTAAAAGGAGCATTCATGTTATCATCTGTAGAGGAACCTGAGAACTGCAAAATTAAATACACTACTATATTTCTTAGAAGAGGTAAGTTTATTCCTTCATGGAATGTATTTAATTATTACCAAATCCATTTTCTCTGAAACTCTTAGTTTCAATAACCTTTCACAGTGAAACAATACCTACATAAAGGAGTTGTAATGCAATGTGTGTTCTGGTGCAGCAAAAGTGCTACAAACATCTCTCAGATTTAGCAAATTACATATTTGTTCCCCCCCTTCTAAATCAAATTATGTGTAGCATTTCTGAGAAAGATATTTCTTGTCACTTGGATTAGTATAGGTGTACAAAGCAGATTGCCTTTGTCAAATATCAGGTAGCTTAAAAAGCAGCTCTTACTTCCACAGGGAGTATTTGTCAGTCTGCTTTGCAAGAGCATTCTGATTCACTTACACAAGTTGCTAGAAGCACCCAGACCACCTGCTACTGCTGTTTATTATTGGAGGGGGTTTTTAGTCCTTCTTCTGGCTCTCCATACAGGTCATACAGTATGTATGCAATTCAGTTGTGATTACACAACAGAATGGGCTAAAACTTTGCTGATTTGGAGACATTTTGTTCGGTGGCTAGCGAGGCAAGAGAGGAGGGCACTCGTTTGTCCTGCTTCTTTGTCCTGCAGGCAGCAGCCAGTGCAGCAGATGGATCAGTCCTTAAGCAGAGACCCTTGATAAATCCTAGTGCTTGTCTAGGTGTCAGTGGGCACATAACAGTGTCCTGTCATGCTTAGAGTTTAGGATTATATTAGAGAGGAACATAATAAATTTTTTTCATCTCTTTGAAATTGTATATCCTTCACTCTGTATGTGAGTGCAATAAATGCAAGTCTGTTCCTGCAACACCCTTCCCATAGGCTTTAACACTTGTGCAATTTTTGCACAAACCTGGGTCCGTACAATCATGTTCACTAATCACTGTTTCACTAATTACCTGCACATGGTATCACAAATAAGATCCTGACACTCCTGCAGGACAAAGTAAAGGTGGAAGTGCTCAGAGGTAGTGCAAGTCTCCCTCTGCTTCCCACACTAACAAACCTCACTCTCACAGCCCTGAGAAGGGGCTGTGTGTGCCAGTCACTGCTCTGTTGAGTCAACAAGCAGCAGTGCTGATCCAGCCTTCAGCCTTTGTAATGAAGACATTTTCTCTTGAAACAGGAGAAAATTTATTTCAAGCAGAATTCTAAATAATCTTTAACTTATAAAGTCATGTCATGCCAGGGACAGATTTGAACCAGTAACCTACATAGAAAAAGGCTTTATATCATGTGTTTTTTCCCTTAGCAAATAAGTCACCTACAGCCCAAACATTGGTCCTTGGATTTAAAAATACTTTGCTGCATATTTATAATCTGCTTTTTGTATATTTATGCCTCTAATATTTGTAAATTCTTATTATGCATCCCTCTCCCACTCTTAATCACCACCTAGCAAAGATAACTAGCTATCTTTCCCCTTGCAAATGAATTCACTCCATGCCCCTAATTATTTTTGTAAGTCTCGTTGCTCCTGTAAGACAGAATCTTATGATTAAGGAAGTGCCTCAAATGAATTCATTTTTCCTGAATTATGTCTGCAACAAAATCCTTCTGAAAGGGCCTGAGACTTTACTTCAGGTGCTGCTCTACTGTTAATTCAATTTCAGCTTCTAGAGACAGTTTTATTCTCATTTTCATAGCTAAGTTGCCTTTTGCCATTCCTGATAGTTCTGTTTCATTGTCATTTCTTCCTACTTTCTCTACTTTTCAGAATCTATGTATTATGGATAATTTTTCATTAGCAGTTTTTTTTTTAATCCAAGTCAAATATATGTCACAATTAGGGAAACACGTGTTTTGGCTGCTTACAAATTTTTAGACTGGGAGGGCTTTGAGCAGCCTGGTCTGGTAAAAGGTGCCCCTGTCCATGGCAGGGAGTTGGAACCAAATGATTTTTAGGGTCCCTTCCAACCCAAACTATTCTATGATTCTGTGATTTTTTTGTGTATTTGTGTCAAACAGAGAAAGGCCTCTAGAAGAAAGAATTTGTTCACCTTCTCAGCTGTCTTTTGCACCTTGATGGGTTAAAACTTACACAGGTGGCAAGAATCACTCATGTACCTGACTCAGCCTCAGCCCCTCTAAAGGCTGAAGTTTTGCAAAGGGTTTGCTGTCCCAGGCAGGCTAAATATTATTTTCCCTAAAACAAAGGCTTCACATTGCCTCTCACTGCTCTTCATCCCAGTCTTCTTCCCAAAGCAGCATGACATGTTTTCCAATTCATTAACAGATCCAGTAGCTCCAGTCCCATTTCCATCTGTTGCACTCTATTTGTTGCTTAAATGAAAGCCCTGACAGAGACCACAGGCCTGAGGAACAACTGGCATTCAAAACCAAACATATTTAGATAAAGATTGAAGGAAAAGTGATGAAGGAAACACACACACAGGGAAAGAACAAAAGATGAAAGATTACGACAAGTGAGAAACATAGAGATGGCACCAATTTAATGATTTAAATTTATTTTAAAGCCATTCAATTGTCATTTACACAGATAATTACTGGCAACTGCAAGAGAAATATTTACTGGAATTTTGATGCTCATCTGTTACAGTAATATGAAAGAGCATTGATCCAAACCTGCTATCCTGCTTCAACAGATTCGATCCAAACCTCTTATATCACATCAGCCAGGAAATTTAAATTGCAATAGGGTCAATTATATTCATCAGCTCTTGCTTTGGCTTCTCAGAGGGACTTGGGGTTTATGAGATACTGGGAACCCACATGAAAAGCAACAGCAGTCCTATGGTACCTTCTCCTTTATTTGTCTGTTCAGAGTCATCTTAATTTCACTGTGCATTGCACTCTCCCATTCAAGTCTGTATTACTTTTTTCTTGTAAAACCATAAGAAAAGGTTGTGACTTCATCAAAACATTTACCTCATCAAACAGTCAATTCCCTCCCTGGTAGAGTCGATTCCCTTCCCATTTTCCGGACAATGTAAACGGAATCCCATCAACATTTTTAGATAAGTAAAAATGAAAACATATTAAGCTTTTTAGAAGGCTTATGGTAACTCTGCTTGTTCTTTGGTGTCATAGTAGCAGCAAAAAATACTGACATCTGAACTGCAAATGGTGTGCTTCTTAATGCTTATGAAAGAGCCTGTTCTTTCATACCCTTAAAAATATACTATTCAATGAATTGAAGCCATTTGAGTACATGCCAGATTGATTCTTCCAAAAGCAATGTGTTACCCTTGTGTATATATATGTCCAAAACTAGTTAAAAAGTTCACTAAAAGAGAACCTTTTTATTTAAGTTTCCTCATACCTACAGACCAGAAAGAAAAGCAAGAGAACCATTACCACCTGTGTGATCTTCAAATAAAATAAGACATTTTTTAATAAAAAATTGTTACAAATTAACTTTTTTTTCCAATATTTTTGCACTCTGCTTGTGAGCTGGATGCATGCTCAGCTACAGGATGTGCATAGTGTAAACAGATGAAAGAACAATCAACAAGAAGTCTGTAGCAAGAAATATTACATACAGAAGAGGTTTCAATTAGTCAGAGTTTTAATGGGATGGAGAAGAGAATCAAAAATTGCTAATGAGGGAGGTATTAAACTATATTAGAGACAATCCCTTGATCCTCATTGTGAGAAAACACAAGAAGAGAGAGATTAGGCTGAGCAGTAACAGAAAGAAACTATGAGGAAAACAAGGCAATTATAATGATTGAATTTACTCAAAATTTACTTGCAAACACACAATTGAGACCAGTCCTGCATATTCTATGGTCAGATGAGCAGAGATGCATATTTCATCTTCGATAGCTACCTGCCACACACCAGAACTAAAACAAGCATTTTTCAGAGAGTCTGATAATCCCCATACTCAATTTATGTGGATTAGATGAAATTTCCTCTTTCTTTTCAGCAATTTTGGCAGACCACTGTACATTACCAAGGGCTGCCATTATCTTCCTCTGAACACCAGCAAAATGGTTTGTAATTTTATCTCAGTATTACCAAAGAAACCTGTAATCTCTAGCTACGTTATTTTAAATAATGCAGCCCAGCAATCACATCAACAAGCAGAATCCTCACAAATTAGGAAGATTTTATCTGAAAGAAAACAACATTATTTATTTTCTATCACTTGCCTTCAAAATAAAATCACCCAGGCATCTTAAGAATGTAAACAACAAGTGTAAATTCTATTTTTTCCCCCACAGAGGAAATACATTGGATAGATACAAAAAGCCCTGTACTAAAAGTAATGCATTTTGGTAGAACTGGTGTAACTGGCAGTGTGCTCAGCACAGTAAATATGTTGTAATCTGTCATTACACACCAGACTGCTATCAAAATGCCCTCTGATAACTGGGCATCTAGATAGATATTTACTAGATTTAATCTCCTTCTCTAGTTGAGGTTTGGAATGCAACGAATTTGGTCAACATTTCTGAACAAGTCTATTGACTGGTATTAGTTTCAGCAGAAAACCCTGCAACCTAGGTTCTTTTCATTTTTTCTGTAAGTGTAAACTTTTTGCCAAAAAAGATTTCTGGTTTCCATTACAAAACAGTATGGTAATTCAAATTAACCCATTCTGGTCACCTCCTGAGAGATTTTTCCAGGGTCCAAAATGGACAAAAGATCACAATGGCAAGCAGAGTAGGCATTTATAGGATCAGTGTATTACATAGTAGTCCATCAATATTAGCTACTCAGATCAATACTTTTTAAAAAACAGTAAGTTAAAAAGTTATTAGGCTTTTTCAGATGTGAACATTTTAGCCTCAATAGCAAAAAGAATGCTTTATATGGGTTATAGCAGTAAACCAAAAATAGGACTGAACTGTTATCTCATGATGTTGCATAATGAGCTCTGTGAACTAATGAATCCTAAATCAATTCAGGGCTAGTCTTATTTTCACTGACACAGAGAATTCCTACCTGCCTGAGTTTGAGAGTGTGTGTGTGTGTGTTTGTGTGTGTGTGTGTGTGCCCATGTCATTATAAATTGTGCTTATTATTTCTGTTCACCTTAATGATGGAGCCACTTCAGCATTTCAACACAGTCAGCAAGAACACTCACTCAGGAAACTGGAGGGAGGTTTTTTTATGGGCATTCATATTCCTCTTGCTAGAATTATACCTGTACAAATATATATTTCACTGACCTTTCCCTTACATAACATTAGTGTGATGTTTTCATTTCCACAGGTGACCTGCAGAGGCTGGGGATAATTTTTCCTTTCCTTGCCATACGATTTGGCTTCTGGCAGGCTTTTTTCTACTTTACTCTGAATCAGCTTAGACTGGCTATAGTTGGACAAACACTGTGCTGGGTGCATCCATTATCTGAGTGCTCCATGTCACGTTGGCAGGGACTCGAGAAAAGCAGGGAGCAACTTGTCCGTGGCATGTAAGAGTGATCCGCATCTTGGAGTTGCTGAGATGCTTCCCTGTAATTCCCTCACTGTTGTGGGACTTCAGATCAAGGTTCTGCCTTTCAGTATCATGGGTCTCTTCTGGTCCTTTGCAGCTTTTTTGAATCTTGTATTAAATTGCTTGAAAAGGTTGCATGACTGGCAGCTCTTGGGGCACATGAATTAGGTGCTCTGCTCACCCCTCCTCCTGGGCACAAATGTGTCACCTTGCTGCTTATCACTGGGCATGAGACTTGTTAGCCTGTGCAGCCTTCCCAGTAAGTGGGAGCACAAGAGAAGAGAATTGTTTGCAAATTCAAGATAATTGCACTGAAAGTATCTCAACCCTAGGTGTTTGCAAACTATCAAGCATTTTCTTCATAAGCTGCTTTGGGCTGGAAAATCCTGTAAAATTACGAGGTCTTGTTAGTAAACTTCCCTTACCATTCTTCTTTGGGTAGGAGCATAGATGACATGGTTTGGCTAATGATTTCCAAGGAAAGCAGCTGTACTAATAATGAGATGTACACACTCGGGCTGGGACCCTTCTGGGTCACTGTGATTCCTCCCCCCTACCCAAGGAATTTTGTAAAATATGGTAATTAACGCAGCACCTTCAGACAGCCTAAATTTATTGCGATTTATATGTTCAGGAATCTTGGTAAAAGGCCAGTGCTGGCATTTCTTTAACTAATAATTATTGTGTTTTATTGTTGTTGTTCTCTAACACATTAATGAGCAAGGACCCAGCTTTATTAGAATTCACTTGGCCCCACTGTTCCATGCATATTTATTATGCGAGAGAATAGGATTCTCTTCCTCTAGCCTTCACTAATTTAAAAGAAGATATCCTCAATGAAATGTATTCAAATATTTTGACATTTTGCTTCACCTCACTTACAGAGCAGAAATTGTTTCTGACAGTTATTATACAGTACGGGAATCCTGCTGTTTCACTCTGCTGAAGCGCAGGTTGAAAAGACACAGCAATTGCATTTTGTTCAAAGAGTGATTCTCTGGCCTAGAAATAGCAGCACTGTCAGCTGTGATTCACTGGAAGTTTAGATAATATCCACTCTGTACCTCTCCACCAAGAACATGGAATACTTTTTTTTTCCTCTTCTTCTACTTCTTAAAACAGAAGAAAAATGAATCAAAGTGTTGGGTTGGAAGAGAAATTTAGCGCCTCCAACTTTGGGATCTGAAGTAGAGGGATGTGTAGATTTTGAAATGTAAGTGGAAACTGGGAGAAATGGGAGTGGAATTTTTTCCTTCTTTCAGATGCTTTCAGTTCTGTGTTGTAAACAGACCTATTTACAAGACAAATTAGAAGAGATAATAAATATAAATACCTGAGTATTTTCAAAGATTTAAAATTACCAAAATAATTATAGGCAGCACCTGCCTGATTATTCTTTTGTATCATGCTTCCAGTCATGTTACATGTGTGGTAATATCTTTTTTAAGCATAATAACATCTTATTTAAAGCACAATGGCAGATTTCTTAGCTAATGCTCCCAAAATTGCCTTGTAACATGAAAACCTCAGCCTTTTTTCATCCCATTTTAGAATGCATTTTGGTGCTCTTTTGAATACATATAGGTTAAAAAAAGAATTTTACTTTTAGATCTATACAATCAACTCTGAGCAAAGCTAAGAAGGTTTGTAGTAGCATATTTAACACTTTAATTGAGCCCCAAGTTTCATAAGGGTTGTTTATTCAATGGCAAGTAGAAGAACACTTGGAGAATCTAAAGCAGGAGGAGGAGGAAGACGGAAAAATACAAGAAAAAAACTGTGAAAGGCTCTCCTGCATGCTTTGCTGCTCCCCTTATTGTTCATGTTATGCAGATCCTATATCAGAACCGAGGGTTCTCTTTTCAGAATAAGAAAGAGGAAGCCGAATGCTCAGTGAAAGGCAATCACAATAGTGGTATTTAATACAGTTCTTTAAGATTTCAGAAACTGAGTTTCTGTCAAAACCACAGAATATTGCAGAAGGGGGTAGGAGACAGTGATAAAGGGCCTGTTCTTGTAAAAGGGGATTGTTCAGCTGTAATCTCTGTTCATGCTCCTGTCGTATCATGGGAGAATCTGACTATTACATTGATGAGAAAATAATGAATGTAATATCTGAGAAAATCAGAGGACTTGAGTTGCTTCCTAACTTTTCCATGCAAAAGAAAAAATAAGCCTCCCATCCAGAGACAGACATTATTAACTGGAGTGAAATAATGAGAGCGGCTGCAGGATGTGGCCCTCCTAGTCCTGGAGGTGCAAGTCTGGACTGTCAGATGCGATGAGCAGCAAGGCGTGTGAGCTCGGATCACACCCTGGTCTATTAAGGCAAGTGAATGGAAGCTGTAAATCAGATTTCAGTTTCTGCCACTTTGTCAGGGGGCTGGAGGAAATAGGACGTGTGTGAAGGGTTCCCCAGAAGGCTTGGAAGGGAGCAGCACGCCGCCCCTCTCTTCTGGCAGTCGCTCAGGCATGAGGCACGCTCGGCCTCACGGAGCTGCGCAGGCACGGGGCAGCCACAGCCAGAGCCCTGCCAGGGCAATCACCCACGAAGGAACCACCCCAGTTTAAGCACGGGCATCACTGACTGTCCAGAATGACTGTTCTCCCCTCATCAGAGCCACATCCAGACCTCCTCCAGGCACAGAAGCTTTCTCAGCCTCCCCACCTCATGGTAAAGCTCTTCCTCACAAAACATGAGCCTGTCCGTATTCCTGGTCTAGCTCCTGGCCCCCACCATCCCCCAAGAAGTCATCTTCTTGAACACCTTGTCCTGCAGAAAGAGTCATCACACACAGAGACATAACAGAGTGTCAAAGCCTGGGATAAATGGGTTGATCTTAATTGCACAGCCTGCTCTTGGGACCTCTGCTTCCACATCGTCTTCCTAGAGAATCACACTTTGTAGATGGCAAAATCTCTCAGGGAACGGTTGCCAGCAGAACAGGGTGTCTTCTGGAATCATGATTTCATAATTTCATAGTCAAAAAAAAACTTGTATTGCCTTTGATCGCCCTATTTATGTGAAATGTCAGCTGATATTTATGTAACTATATTTCCAGCTTGTGCAGTGGATGACACCATTGGAATGGATGATTTAAGGGGCATTGGCAGTGAGGACTTAGAGAAAGATACAGAACATCTGTACAGTGCCCAGCATCATGCAGATATGTAATTAATCAACTGCATGTACTGCCTGGACTCAACCCTCTTAGTGGTTCATGCCACTGTCTTGCTTTTCACAGTGCCTGGAAATGTCCCTGTCTACTTTTTTGTGCTCTCTCAGCTGTTCTCCTATGCTCCCACTAAGCCCAGGACTGACTGAAACAGCAAAGGTAAACTGCTTGCAGACAGGGTTTAATGAGCACTGTTCACACACTGTAGTTGTCCACAGGTCAAGAAAATAAGCAGTGACAGAATTAAAAATCATTCAATACCAGCACAATGCCAGTATTATAGCAAAGACTGATTATGCAGAACCAAAATTCAGTTCTAATAAATGCAAACTCATAGACTTCATAATGAAAGCATATGGAAGCATAAAAATACCAAACCAAACCAACAGGATTGCATTAATAAACACACTTTTTGAAGCCCAAACAAAGAGTACACACAGAGAGACCCAGTAGCTGGTGCTCCATGGCATTACCTGCCACCTGAGACATTGTTACCAAGATGTTGGATTAAGCCCTTTTTTGACCTGGAGATGGGGTAACTGAGAGGCGTTTTAAAAACTTTTATTCTATTTTCAGTCTCATGAGAAGGGCGAAAGATCTTATAATTCACACCATTACAATCAAAAGCTAACTATATCTTAATTACAATACACTATAAGCATATCTTGGCCTATCAGCTTTAGCTACAATATGCTGTGAATGCCTTAAAGTCAATCATCTAAAATTACCCCTCGTGGGTCCTACTACAATGCATATTTCATAGTTCTATTTGTCAAAAGTATTTAGTCTTATTTGCAAAGCCAGCTTTTGAAACTTATTTCTAGTTCCATTTCTCTCTCAACAATGCCTGTCCTATTCCACAGCATTTTTAAGTCAGCATTTCTTATCTCAAAGTTTACATACAGATGCATACTATGTGAGCCTTCTGTCAAGCTTTGAAAGTTCTCAACAAATTCATTTCCCACACCAAAAGAAAGCATGTGCACTGACTGAGCTCAGGTCCCAGGGCCTCAAGCTGCCCCTGCCCCATGTGAGAAGAGGTGCCAGAAGATTTCAGCTTGTCTCAACACAGAAAGTCTGGTCACTTGACTCACACTCGTGATAGGATGTAAAAGAGCTTAGGAGAGTGGAAATGGAGCAATGCAGACTGTGATCACAAGTCATAATATTTGTACTTTCTGTTCTGCTGATTTAAAAATTATGTTCACTTCTAGTATCCACTACAATAAGATTTCTATCCAGTTTCTTTTGACCATCTGTTTCCACAGCTGACCTTTAGAGGCAGGAACATTAGTGGGCTATGCAATTCTTCCTCAGATCTTGAGCAAATTCTGCTGCTCATATTTCAGCACTGATTTCTCCATAAAAGATCATGCTAACCGTTCCAGGCTTGTGATTGCTCGGGTGCAACCTTTTCCATTCATATTAATTGGCACTGCATTTATTTAAACACATTTTGAGAGGTCTCAGAGATTACTCCTATTTTGTAAACCACTGGATATTAAAAGCAACTGAATGTATCAGGGAATTCTACTACCTAATTACAATATCTGCAGTTTTTCTCATTTAAGCAGAGTAAAATCCAGTAGTTCAGTTTTACTCCTACTTAGTAAGTTAGAACTATGGCCTTTTTTTATATTAATTGTTCAGAGGGCAATTAAATCCCTCCCAACACCTTTACCAGCTGTTTCCCTAGGAGATCTATCTGGGTATTTCTGCGATCCCAATCATCACAGTCTTTCTGCTAATCCCAAGGACTATATTCATAGATTTCTGTTTGCAAAATCCCTGTGGGATGTGGTAGTGTCGTTATCTCCACTGTACAAATAGGAAACAGACACACAGAGAGATGAAGGGTTCTCAGCTGGGAGAGAAGGGCCAGATTCCCTTGGGATTAGAGCAGTGAAAGGCTTAGTACCCCAGTGGTCCCTTCCACCACAAAAGTCTGCAATGCAGATGCTCTGCCCATGTGCAGAGGGAGACTAGAGAAATCCAGAGGCAGAAAATCAGGGGCCTCTCTCGGGGTACCTGGGAGTTGAGGAAGGTGTTCTGGGCCCCAGTGGGCCAGGCTCCCTCAGTACAGAACAAAAATTATCAACAGTAATAGCTGAACACAAAAAAAAGTGTGCTCTTTTTCTTTGCCTGGAAAACCAGGAGGGATGGATCTTTCTTTCTGTGAGACAGAGATGTCTTGCATAGAGCAGAAGCTGTTGCTTAGATGAGCCATGGCAAAGTGAGGCCAATTTCGACTGGGGTTAATGTACCCTTTTACAAATTTGGTCCTGTGATTATTCCGGGTCATATATGAAATCTGTAAGGCTGGCAAGGCACCAAATTCAGATCTCCTAATCGATGTGCAGTTTCCTAATTGCTGAGCAGTCTATGTTTTTAAGCTTTCAGACTCCATATTAACATAAAGTCCTAGCACCAGTTGAGCTCTTCTTAATGGAATAGCACTTAGAGCAAAATTGATGCCTCTTTAACAGCAAGTCAGTCCTGAAATGACATGTTTCTGCCAGATGTTGGGCATGCTCTTGGAAAGCAGTGTGCTCACTAGGCATCATAACCAGAGAACTGTTGAAGTCATTGCAACAAATGCTGGTTTGGTCACTATTTCTTCTCAGAACTACTCCAGACCGGGGTTTTGCCTATGTAAGGGGTTCAAGATTTAGCCTAAAAATAATAAAGAAAAAACCCAAACCTATATACCTCATTTTGAAATGCTAAAAAGCATTTTTTCCCAGATTATTGAAACAGGCCTCACAAGTTTACCAAAAATTTCATGTTCTCCTTCTAGCTAATGGGGAATTGGTGGCACAGGAGTTGAGCTTTCTGCCTGGGTCATGAAGGAGAAGTCAGCAGTAGGCTTTGGGCTGGACTCCAGACCTCTGCAGAATGGTAACTACCTGAATAAAAGCACATTGTTAGTAAGACAAGACTGCAGCAAGACAGACAATGAGTACATTAAAATCTAGGATATGCAAAGCAGCTCACTGGGCTTCTTCACTGAAAGTTTCACGTACATTTTGATTGTGCCTACATTAGTAACCAGTGCAGACCAGGGTGAAAACCTACAGACCATAGAGACAGGTGGTTAGAGAACCTGATCTCAATCCTGTGCAAGTTCTCGAATGCCCATTTGGGGCTGAGGTGCTTTCCTACTGCAGATACATTCTTCATGCCCATTTTGAGACTGGCTGTAAACTGTTGCTATTTGTTCTCAATTTGTCTAAAGAAAAAAACTGCTTCCAGGCTGGAGGTGTCATTTGGTTCATAATTCTGCCATGGTTGCTTTGTCTTAAAAGTTTGGGACCACACTGTCCCACTGATTAGGGAGAGCAGAAGTCTTTCAGCACGACACATCTCAGACATTTAAAACATCTTCTTTTAGTCTTGCAGAGCATTAATTCTGTATGGCACATAGCCCTGCATCAGTTTCAACTTTGATCTTGAGAAGCCACTCAAAGCAGAGACTAGTATTTAAATCTAATGCCCTTATTAGTTCACTCTTGTTCATCTTCCAAATAGAATATCTTGTAGACTTTCATACCCAATGTTGAGATGCCAGTGGTGTGGATACAGAGTGACGTGATGTGTACGATCATCCGCAGCCCACAGAAAACACAATGACCTTGATTTGAACACAGGCACCTTAGGTGACAGACCTATGCTAAAGGGCAGTCAGATCTCACGCTGTCATTTCAAAGTGTGTATTCAGTGTAACTTTTTAGAAAACAAGATGAAATATAATTCTTTAGCTTCAAAGGAGTCTTTTTGAAAGTTGTGATATTTCAACAAAAGATGACAATGTGCCACCACAGAATAACTCGTGAATGCAAATACGGCTCACCTCATTGTTCCTGGCTTTCTTCAGAAGCTGCACATCTTACTTTTCTAAAAAATGTAGGCTGGAGAACTAACAGAATTTAAAAGAACTTCCTTTCAATGTGAAGAGTTGTAAGAGTGTTAGTTCTACAAGTCTTTAAGGAAATCCAATTATAAGTTCCTTTATATTCATACACCTTGCCAAAAGAGGAACTTTTTTCTCCATTGATGTCATATTCTCAGTGGGGACTCCACCGTGACATCGGTGCTGAGTTTCAGTGCCTTTCTCATTAGGAGATGACTGCCATCAATTCCCAAGAGGCTGGGGTGGGACCCTGCCATGTGGCCTAGCCAACAGCATGTTGTAAAAGGGGCTTAATGTTCACAAGCTGTGCATAAAAGTTCTCCAAGGCCACTGGCTTCAAATTTTTAAATGTGTCCTCTGCTGAGAAAGGCACAGTCTAAAAGTAATTGTTCCCATACTGTACTGTGAACCTCTGAGCAAAATGTTTTCACTTTCCCTCATTTTACAGCAGTACATAATCACAGGTGGTTACTAACATCATCATTATTACTACTATTATTATCATCATCATCATTATTATTATTTTATCCCAAGCAGTTTAAAACAGTTTCTATTTGCCAGACTTTAAATGAAATAATAGCATCATACTGATGATTTCTGGTGTAATGCCTACAAATTTACAAGCAACAGTGAATTTGGGGAAATCTGGAGTTACAAAATATCGAGAGAGTAATAGAAGAGCATTAATTCTATCTGCTCTATGTCGGTCTTATGAAAGACTCTTTTAATACCCACAAGGATTCGTAACACTTTCAAATGAAGAACCTCTTACCTCCTTTGCCAGTCCCATTTGCTGCAATATTTCTGGTAAAAATCTCTTCCTGGTAGGCCCTGGTGCCGTGATGACCAATTCCACTTCTCTTTATTAGTGAGAGTTTAGACATTTATATTTCCAGCAGACATGACAGAGATACACCAAGCCCTAGACAGCCTTTGTGCCACTGCACAGGCATTCAAGGAAAAAGGCTCCTCCAAACCTGAGGGAATACTGAGCCAGAGGGATGTAAAACATCACAGGTGGGAGGATGCCTGCACCACCAATTTAGCAGAAGAAGGATGGGTCCACATCAGCCTCTCCATTCAGATCCAGAGGGTGGTTTCACTGTAAGCATTCCCACTGCACTCCACTTACAGAGCTCTGGCTCTCACCCCAGCTCATGCCCAGAGCAGATTTGCTCTATGGGAGGGCATTTCATGGTCTCCAGCACTGTGGGCATTCAGACCATGGCACTAGACCTGATCATGCCCTCTAAACCTGTATAGGGTGAATGGAAGGCTTTGGCACCTTTAAGTAATGTCACCTACCGGCTCCTGCCAAACCATGCTGGCCTACTGGCTCAGACACAGCCAAGTAGGGTGAGCTGGGGTGAAATCTGTGACTGCTGCCACCAGTCATCAGCTCCACAAGCATTATGTTCTCTTTAAACTTCAGAAATGTGCAAAATGTCTACTCTATGGCTGTTTTATACAAAGTGTCTGGACAATCCAGAGTTGTTCTATCAGATGACTTTCATGGTCCTCATGGATCCACCATGCTCTCCTTTGATACATTTTAAAAAGTCTATCATGCTGCCACTGCTCACTTAATCACAGATAGCATGCTATTATTATTAGAGATTTCATTTTAAATAATTAAGGACATTTCCTGAGGCTTCTCTAAGATCTACGTTGATAGCAGTAAAGTGTAAGGCTTTTGTATCAGTATATCAGAGACCCACTACATGTGGCTGAGGCAGAAGGGAGAATATCGCACTCAAATGGCAGGAAGGCAGTGGGGCACTCTAAAGCACTCTTCTGGATCAGCTGGAGCCATGGATGGCTTTGTTCCTCTCCCATCACAGCTACTTGAAGCAGCTGGCAGCAGCAGTGCTGGATGGAAGCAGGCAGAACGTCCTCCCTGGTGGTTCTGCCACCTCCAGAGTGGTCCCACCAGAAAATGAACACTTTCTAACCATGTTTTGCCTCTTACATTTCCAAAGCACCAGACAAACAATAGCTAATTATAATCCATAAGAAAGGATTATATGTTTGACAGCTTGTGGTAATGCCTTTTAGGTAATCACTCAGGAGTTTTAGAAATCTAATACTCTGTTGCTAAATCACCTAACAGAATTTCTGTGGACAATGGGGATTCATAGGAAGGATCAAGCCCCATTTATCACTTTCCTGTGGGTACAATTTTATTACAATTGCCAAAATATTCAGTCAAGTATCTGTGACCACTCTTGCAAACAGCACTCTTGGCCTCTGTTGCTCATGGAAACGGGACCTCTCTTCAGGGAACCTCAGCATGCAGGCCTAGCACCTAATTCTTCCTTGCAGGCACCTCATAAATGCATGGGGCTGGGTCTCACTGCTGGGAGCTGATCAAGGCCACTGATGGCAGCTTCAGATCTGGCCCATAGCCTATAGGCTGGCGTAGAAAAGCACTATTCTTAAAAACAAAGTAAATGCTGCAAAGTTTAGGAAAAGAAACACATAGGCACCTACTAAAAACCTGCTATTATCTTTGAAATTTCATTGTTACATATACAGTAATTAGAGTGGGAAGAGAGAGTACAGAGAAAACATCTTAGAATGGGATCTTTTCAAGGAATTATCAAAGTTTTGAGCTTAGAAAGAATACTGTAATTTTTCTGATAATCCTCCTCTGATGCACAAAAGGCTTAAACTGTGATGGCAATGAGTTTGCCATCTTCAGCAGCAATCAGTTTGGCCTCTGCAACAAGTAAGGAGCATTTCCAGCCTCAGCTCCATAGCCTTCTTGGGAAACCCCTTAGAGCTGACACAAACACACTGGAGGATGAGTGGTGGGACCAGAGCCAGGAAAGCAGACATAGAGCAGCACACCCTGTCAGCAGCCATTTCTCAGTCAGCCCCTAAGGCAGCCACAGTTTTTTACAGCCAAACTGAGTCCTAACTGGAAAAAGCCACCCCTGGTGCCCACCCCCACCCCCCTCCCCAGCAAACCCAACCACATGGGAACCACCAATCCCCACCCAGCACTGACCTAACAGGTATGCAAGAACAGGAACACATTGCTAGAGAAAGCAGTGTGAACATCTGCTTCACTTTGGGAACCAGCTGAAGCATAGCCAACAAGTTTAATGGACAGTTTCACTTCTGAAGTGGAGATGCTTTGTTAAAGCCCTTATGTGGTCAGATAGATTTCTGCAGTCAATATTCAGCACTAGCAGAAACTGTACTGATGATGCTGAAATGTTTACTGTGCTCAGAGGAGTAAGACTTACACTTTGTTTCAAAGCACTTCATGAGCCTGATTCCAGCTTTTCAGGATTACTGCTTAGAGGAAATCTTTGGTCTTACACTGCAGGAGTATAAAACAGACTGAAGAGTATGAGCAGTGCTAGCAAAGCCCCACATGGGGCAAGGTGTGTGCTGCCCTTAGGAAGGAGGACACATTGCTCTGGGACAAAGAGTGGGGACTCCACATGCCAAGGAAAAGTATTACGAACTTTATCAGGCAGGTGTGCACCAACTGAGCATGAAAGCCTGTGCAAGTCACCACCTCCAAATGTCACAGTAGCTGAGACAGATACATTTCACACAGAGCAATGGAGCTGCTCTTCAGTGCAAACCAAAGGATCCTTGGGCTCTCTGTTCCTTGGCAGTGACCAGGATTAGTGCCTAGCAAGAAGAGTAAGAAAATAACCAATCAATACCCTACCCCAGTAATTTTCCATTCCTCCTAGCCCATTTTCCATGTCCTATACTTGTGTCCATTGAGTAGAAAGTCACTGCACCACACTTTCTGACAATGTCAGTTATTCCAGCTGTTGAAATCTCCCTGTGTAGCAGAAGGATTCTACTGACAGCTGTTTCAGAGAACAATAGCTAAGCACAGTTCCTACAACATAGCAATGAAATCTATTTCTCTCCCTCAGTCACACTGGTGACCAGCATTGTGTCTGACAAGTGATGAGTGTATTACACTAAATTCAGAAGCATGTTTAAAAAAGCATTGGCCTAGTAAAAACTTGGTTTATTCTTCCCTCCCTCCCTCTGGCATATACCCTAGAACACAATCACTGAATGTTAAAGAGATTGATTTTGATTCTTTTAACTATTACATGTGGCTTTTGCTTTCTATGAAGATATTTTTCGAGGGAGAGGTTCTAGGGACATGTATCCTCCCTCAGCTTGGAATGACTTCAGTGGCTTATTTCCCATTGTTTTACAACTGCATAATGAGCAAAAAATCTTCACACTTGAATATTTAGCATTGCAGATGCACAGTACCAATATTTCTGCTTTGTTTAGTGTTTTGCACAGTTTCAAAAGATGTGCCCTATGAATGCTGTGGCCAAATTTGGCCAAGTGGTGTAAGCCTTGAGTATTCCCACTACCTGGGAGCAGAGCCCTGTCTGCAGTATTTTCAACTAGTTGCAGTCTTGCTGTGGCATTTTATATGATGGTAATCTTAACAGATCAGTGCCAGGGTTAACAAGTTGAAACAAACCAAGTCAACACCTAACCATGGACTTGCTGCCTTCTTGGGAATATGGTGAAATGGCAAAGGAAACACAGTACACAAATGGTCTTAGTTCGTCTATTTGAAGAAACACTCAAAATAGCCTGTGCACTCATGTCCTTCCCTTTGGAAGCCAGAAATTCAGGCATGATTGCACCAGCTTTTATATATCACACAATTGTAAGGGTCATCTTTCTACTTCTTATTTCAGAGTTATTGCCTAAAATGGCTTTTTGTACTTTTGACTTTCTAATTTTCTTCCTCTCAAGTGCTCCTCCCTAGCACTCATTTGTGTTTTTATCTACTTCTCTTTGCCATTGGCTTTGCATTGGTACCATGGGCACCAGGTTTGCTCAGGGGACAATGAAGCCCTCGGTGTGGTGCACGGTGCTTTCATCCATCTGTGACATCAACAGTAGGAGAAGTGCTTTGGAAAAGGCTGGGAAAGAATGTTACTCATGGAAGAAGAATACATCTCAGCTCTGCAAACTGCTTTGTCTTTGTAAAACAGCTGTGGGGAATCTGTGGTGGAGTCAACAATAGGGGGAAAAGAATAAGTGATATAAAGGGTTTAAGAAGAAATTGCCTGAATACCGTTTCTTCCTTGTTACTGCACAAGAGAAGAATATGAGGAACAATTACCACCAGAAAAACATAAACCAGCACAAACACAAGTGACAAAATGCCCTGTTTCTTATGATCAAGATTAACTTTTCCCTATAATCAAGACAGCATTGCCAAGTCTGTTGTCAATTCTATTTCAACAAAAATAGAGAATTTCCACCAAAAAAAAAAAATCCCTTAAAAGCCCTCACATGGAAACAGGAAATCAAAAGAGCTTTCTGGAATGCTTTCTGCACAGAGCCATCGCCTTAATTCTTAAATCACCGCTCTTCATTGAGACCCTTTCCTCAGAGAAAAAGAAGCTGTGACCAAAAAGTATCACAAAAGACAAATCTCTGGTGAATGGCTGAGCTTTTAATGACTGATGAGAACAAGGAATAGAGACTCTGAATTAAATCATGAGCAAAATTTTGATGTCTCTAGTACGAAACCAAGAATGGATTTAAAAGACAGCAGTCATGAGGGCCTTCACAGAAAACACAAAAGATTTTAAAATATGAACTTGAATCAAGTCTAAAGTTATCAGACATACTTCTTATCTGCTATAAACTCATAATAAAGGAGGAAAGATCAAGCACACTATTATTGCTAGGACAAATTCATAAATTCTTAAGGAAAGAAAGAGAGATACTGCACTGGGTTTGCATGGCCAGGTTTTGGTAGTGGAGGGCTGCAGGGATGGTTTCTGTGAAAAGCTGCCAGAAGCTTCCCCCATGTCCTACAGAGCCAATGCCAGCTGGCTCCAGGACAGACCCACTGCTGGCCAAGTCCAACCCTGTCAGCAATGATGGTGGCACCTGAGGGGTGACAGATTTAAGAAGGAGGTGAGGGAAGAGAGTTACCATGCAACAGTGACTGCAGCCAGAGAGGAGTGGGAGTGTGTGCGAGAAACAGCTCTGCAGGCACCAAGGTCAGTGGACAAAGAGGAGGAGGAGGAGGAGGTGCTCCAAGTATCAGACCAGAGGTTGCCCTGCAGCCCCTGGTGCAGACCATGGTGTGGCAGCTGAGCCCCTGCAGCCCATGGAGATCCTCAATGGGGCAGATTTCCACTGTGGTCCAGAGAGAATCCCTTGCTGGAGCAGCTGGATGCCTAAAGGAGACTGTGACCCTGTGGGAAGCCTGTGCTGGAGCAGGCTCCTGGCAGGACCTGTACCCATGGAGAGAGGAGCCCAGGCTGGAACAGGCTCCTGGAAGGACTTGTGACCCCATAGGGAACCCATGTTGGAGCAGTCTGCTCCTGAAGGGGCTACACTAGAGCAGTTTGTGAAGAATTACAGCCAGTGGGAAGGACTCACAGAGAAGAAGTCTGTGAAGACTGTTTCTTGTGGGAGGGACCCCACTCTGGAGCAGGGAAAGAGTGTGAGGAGTGAGGAAGAAGGGATGGCAGAGACAACCTCTGATGAACTGACCACAGCCTCCATTACCACTGAGGAGGAGAAAGTAGAGAATTTGGGAATGAAGTTGAGCCTGGGAAGAAATCAGGGGTGCAGGGAAGGTGTATTAAGATGTAGTTTTATTTTCTCATTATCCTTCTTTGATGTGTTTGTTAATAAATTAAACTATTTTCCCTAATTTGAGTCTGTTTTGCTCATGATGGCAACTGACAAGTGAGCTCTCCTTGTCCTTATCCCAGCCCACCAGCCATCCTTATGTTTTCTCTCTTTGTCCTGCAAAGAGGGGGGAGATTGAGCAGCTTGGGTGGGCACATGATGGCACCTGATGGCCACCATGGTTACAAATATATTTGAAAAAAGTTTCCTCCTTTATATGTGCTCATTTACTTTCCTTTGTGTATAGTCACTGTGTTAGAGCAATAGGATCTCTAAATCCAGGCTCAGCATCCTCCCCAGAAGTCTGTGCCTGCTTTCTGCCCCATGGACCCCAGCCAGAAAAGTGGTAAGAGATCTGTGAGAATCAGGCAGTGAAGTGCAGACCAGGGAGCATCCCTCAAATATGCTTATGCTGCCTTATTAAAAATGCAGGGAAGGAAGAGTGGACAGGAATGTAAGTAAATGGACAGACACCCTCAAAGAAAAAGGCTGGAACCTGCCTTTTCTTTCTTTTTCTTTTGTGGCTTCTTTTTTTTCTTATTTTTGGTTGGTTGGTTGATTGGTTTTGTTTGTTTGGGGTTTTTTTTAGAGGGGGAGAATCACAGCTCTTTCAGCTTTAATGTTGTAAACCAGAAATGGGAAAGCTGGGGCAGAAGAGAAAAGTAAGGGCTGTTCCCTTCCAGGGAGGGAGGGAACACAGGCAGGGACTACCTTCAATATTGCCTGCAATTAAACAGGGAACATCTCAATTTTAAATGTGTTGCTCTGATTCAATTGTTTTAACTTGCATAGCTCCTCAAGAATTTTCTTTTCTTTTCTTTTCTTTTCTTTTCTTTTCTTTTCTTTTCTTTTCTTTTCTTTTCTTTTCTTTTCTTTTCTTTTCTTTTCTTTTCTCTTTTTTTTTGCAATCTGGTGATACAGATAAAAGGTAAATTTAACAAAACTTCAGTGCCACTGGTCTTTGAGAGCTGCAATTCTCCCTCTCCAGGAGTGATGCAGTACAATCACACCACTCCCTCACCCCATCCACCAGATCCCCCCTCCCACTCAGCAGGGCCCAGGTGCACTGATGAGAGGTGAACAGTATAGGAAAAGGGTTAAAAATAAGCTATCAGATCTTAAGCTGTTTACCAATTGTTGAATTGATCTTCAGTTGTTTACCATTCTCTTGAATCTCAAGGATCTTTGTGGTGGCTGAGGCACAGATGAAACAGAAATCCTTGCTTTAGTGGCAGCCTCGAGAGCTGAGACAAAACATTATGAGCCCACCCAGGAACCCAGCCCACCTCTCCTGCATTCTGCACCACCTCCCTTGCCACATGAGGAAGGAGCTAACCACTGTTTCCTTGACCCTCCCCTGGTCTGCCCAAGGGAGGGAACAGTGCTTGTGTTGCCCTTTCCTACCTGCTCTGGTGGAGGAGGGCTGGGAGCACTGATGTGATTTACATCACCCCCAGAAAGGTCTCAACAGAACCCCGCCAGTGGCAAGGCATTGAATTGTGTCTGAGAGTGAAGGAGAGGGAAATGCTCACATTGAGCTCTCCACTTTGCTGTACAGAGGACTGTCAGCAGCACCATCTTGTGCTGCTCCCTGCCAGCATCCTCTCCTGACTGACAGCAGAGTGCTCACTGCTGGGCAGGACACAAAATGAAGACCCGAGTTTATAGCCCATGATAAAAAAGGAGGTCACACCGGAGAGCCTGCCTTGGAAGACAGCTACTGCCATCCTCATATTTATTAAAGTGATGCTGAAAAATAAATCTGGGTGCAGTCACTTTATCTGCTGAGAGCCTTCTGCGCAGCCCTGAAAGGATTAGAGGGGCGATGGAGGGATCTATTGTGTTCACCCCTCCTGAGTCTGTACCTTTGGGATCATGCAGGATGAAATTGCTGTGTCAGGGATGGACTTCCACACAACTATTCATCTGGAGACCCGGTTAGAAATGGTAATGGACACCCAGGTGTTGGACTATCCCTAAGCCTGGAGTAGGTTTCATCCAAAATGCTGCCAAAAGAAGACAACTACAAACACAGGGTCTCTAATCTTGTTTTCTCCTCTGTGGCTTCATGGGCACATTTTTGTTATTCCTTTCTTGCTGCTGTATGCCTGCATGAAGGTGGTCCTGACCCAGAAGGCTCCAGTCCTGCCCCTTGCTCCCAATGGGTCAGTGACAATGGCCTGGGCAGATCCAGGGTGGGATCCATCAGTGTGGGGAATGCTGCTACACCCCCACACAAATGGGGACCAGTGCAGGAACCCACTCCTGCCAAGCAGCTCCCGTGCTGCCAGTGGAGGCACCCTGGCTCCTCTGAGGATGGGTTCCTGCAGCAGCAATCTCTCTTCCCTGAGACAAGCTGCAGCCATGAGTAATGGTATGTGGATGCAGGAAGAAAAACCTGCTCCACCAGGCAGGGCAGCAGAGCTCTATTGCACTGCTCAGCAGCGATGACAGTGACAAAATCTGGCACTAAATTATTTGTATTGAACACAGAATCCATAAAGGTAGCAGTCAGGGCCAGGCAGAAATTATAACTGCATCATCTCTACCTCTTGGCTATGTTTTTATCATTGAGACATGAATCTTGGAAAAAGTGTTTACCCCTGAACTGAGTGGGTTTGTCTTTGGTTAAGAGCCTCAGTGCACAGGATGATGTTTACACACCCATTGTTCCTTTGCAGCTTGTGATCCCATTGCCCAGAGCAGAGAGATTTTGCAAAGATATGGTATTCTGACAAGCTTTGAGAAAATCTGTGGCTGGGTAAAAAGGAGAGACACAAATTGCTGCCACACACAGTGTGAGTTCTGTAGCCAGCAACTGGCCACAAATCCCAGCAGCCTGTGGCTGACCTGGCACTGAGGGGACTGTGGGACACAAGGAGGAGCAGTGGTAACATGACTCTGTGACACTATGAGAGAGATACAAGGGAGTTGTAGCAGAGGGAAGCAAGATGTGCCTAGCACATCCACCTTTGCTAGGGATAACTGTCTTTCCAGGGCCTATGAGCACAGAAAAATGCTGGAAACATGATCTTAGAAAATTGCAAAGTATTTGAAACTAAATCCTTTATATGTGTTATTTTTAAAATCTCAATATTCTTAAGATAACTTCATTCTTTTGGGAACACAGATTGTAATTTCTGGGTACTTTACACCAAGCCAGGCTTTTACATGAATGTCAGTGCGTGTGACAATTTTCAGGTACCTCTCTCTTAAAAACTGAATCCTGGAAGCTCCCCTTCCTCTTCCTCAGCTCCTGCTGGAGTGGCTGGCTAGGATACAGACATCTGAGGATATCTAAATCCAGGCAATATCCCTCCTCTGAGTGCTTTTCAAAGCCCCTCAGGTATTGTTATTGTTTGGACACAGACAAATTTCCAAGCTGCTGGCCGCGTCGCAGCAGTGGATCCTTGTATTCTCTGAGTCCCTTGCTGGAAGGGGTTCCCAAGGGGTGGCACCCTGAAAGCTCAGGGGATCAGAGGGCAGTTTGCAGAACTATAACTTCTGGGCTCAGATATGCATTCTGGCTCCATTGGAAGTGTAGAATCCTGGGGGTGAAATCTGTGGGGTGCCACAGCCATTCAGAGCTTCAACACTGTGTGTCAAGGCAGCCGCCACTGCTTTCTGAAAACTTCAGAAAAAACAAGAATGCAAAGCTGGAGTCATTGACTGATCCTGTCCATTTATTGGCATTGCTTGTTTGTTTTCTCTTCCCCCAAATATTTAAATGTCAGCCATGTGGCAGAAAAGTGTATAAGAGATCATGTGACATTTCCAATTTGCTTCTGCATGAGAACTGTTTAGAACAGTCACAGTTAAAAGAAAATACAAGTATAAACAAAATGATGTTTATACTTGGTGTTTATATGGATATTACAGTAAGAAGAATAATACCCTGCTCCAACTTTTTTCCCCCTCAGTAAAGAATATTTTACATCTGTCCTTTGCCTGGCTTTATTACTTGAGTCTTCAAGCATTCCAGTGAGTGCACACCAAAGAGGGAAGTGCCAGCATGGGACCCTGGTTTACACCAAAACCTCTTCCTTACTCTTTGTACAGCTTATAAGGCAAGAAACCCTTGCCTCTGATCAAGGTGGAATACATTTCATACACTGCATACATCTATCCACTGTTCCCACCAGGCACAATTTTCATAGCACTGCCATAAGCTATTGAGGGTCTTTTTACCTTCCTGTAATCATTCCTGACACTTTTTTCCAACAACATAAAGACTATGAAGATAGCTAGAAGTGGGTGGTATTCCTGTTTTTAAGCTGAACAGAGGAGAGAGAGAGTTTGTTTATTCTAGGTTTCCAGTCTCAAGTGGCACCAGTTGTTTTATTGTATTGTTTTTTTCTGACAAGTTATTTTGAATAAACAGAGCTGCTGTTACTGCTGTTTAAGGTGGCACTTGCTACATCCTCAGCTTACATCCTCCTTAGGCTCCTTTGATGTCCCCTGTGGTTGTTTCTCAGTTCCCTCTTCCTTTTGAGATACCTCTGGGTCCTTGTTTCATTATGTTGAGTCACGCATAAGACAGACCGATGTGCTTGTGGTGCGATGATGAGGCTGGTACTGAGCCTGCACTGTCTGTAGTAGTTTATTATTGCTGCCAGTGAAAAAGAAATCTAAACCTGGCAGCTCAGCCTGCTGTGAATCAATATTTTACAGGTAGTGTACTTTGAAGAGATGACACAAAGACAGACTTGAAGGAGGAGACGTAGGGGGAAGGGAGGAAGGAGAGGAAGAGAAGAATTTACCTTGACATCCGTTGACATACTTTTCCACCAAAAGTGAAGGAAAACAAGCGCCAGGCATTGGTGCTGAGGCTCTCTCACATAACAGGACTCTGCAGCCTTTACAGGACCATTTATTCCCTAGTTGTCTTCCCTGCTATTTTTCTGCTGCAAACAAGATAAAACCCAGAAGCGATCAACTTAGCAGAGACAGAATCTGCACTTTGGGATGAGTACAGAGGCAGAGAACAAAAAGGTACCCCCTTGAGGGGATCCTCAGAGCAAGAGTTTCTGAGCAACAGAGGATGAGGGAGGGAAAGGACCTCCTGTGCCTTTTTCTACTTCTGTCTTCAAGCTCTTGGCAAAGTTTGTTTATTTTTTTACTTTTTTTCTCCTTTTAGATTGATCTGATTAGGCAATTTTTAGTTCTTTGTCACTGTACAATGAAGGAGTTTTCTAAGGTACCGTATGGTAATAAAGCCTTTCATTACTTTGTGCTGGCCACCCATTTTCTTCCTGGTGAAAATCAAGATATCAGTTACAATCTGCTAAGGCCTAAATGGCCTGACTCCAGATTATCAGAGAAATGATCTCTCCCAACCCGCCTCATTTGTACATCTGCTTTTAAATAGGACACTTTGGCTGTTTAACTCAAAGGTAACTGGCAGGAGCCAGACTCAAGCAGCCCCTCAAACCTGGCAATTCCCTGCCCCTGGAAAAAACTTGAATTTTTTTTTTTTTTTTTTTTTTTTTGTGTACATTATACTGGCTTCTCTTATTTGCCCTCATTGTTATGACATACATAAGGCTTAAATATCCTTTTGGCTGGCACCTAGAATTCAGCAGTCTGACCAGCTGCAGGCTTCAGCCTCCAGGGTCTGCTCATCCACTATCAGAGGACTGCAAAATCCCAGGGGGGACCCCAGAGTAGAAGCCTTATCAAAAATATGCGAGGCATAATGTCACAGTGACAGATGCATCTCATAAACACACATGGGGACGTCAGTCTTGCATTGAAATGAATATAGTGGTTAAAATTACAAAATAGTTTGCATTTTACAGGATTTGGATCAACATGTGAGTGGAAGGGGGAAGGAAAAGTCTACACCTCAGTATTCATTAGCACAGGGACGATAAATTACAAAATTTTGACTAGCACACCAACAGTTACTATGTTTTATGTTGAAATCTGAATAAAGTGAAGCTTTCTAGAAGAAACTGGAATCATATTTCTCCACCTGTGCAGAATGATGCCCCAAATGAGAAACATAGCTGGGAGATTTAATGCAGCAAGAAATCCCTAGGGACAGAGACATAACTTTACAAAGATTAAGAAGTTTGCCCACATTTAAAAAAAAAAAAAAAAA
>VZRH01000782.1:564745-658901 GCA_013397555.1 Urocynchramus pylzowi | reverse complement strand
AAAAAAAAAAAAAAAAAAAAAAAAGAAAAAACAAAAAAAAACCCAAAAAAAACCTAAAGGTAAAATTCACACTTTCCCACAGTAATTTAGAGATTTTACGTTCTTACTTTGACACAATGTGTTTTAAAATTAAAAAGATAATGGTTAAATACCAGATTACCTGGTTTTTAAAGTTGGTTGTTATCCTTATCAAGAGAAGTCAGTAAGACTAAGTTTAACTGAGTGGACACCTGCAGCAGAAGAAGGAGGCTGGGGTCATGAAGGTACCATGACATCTTTCTGAACTTGAAGGCTGACTTGTAGTTTGCAAGAGATTCCAATAGTGGACACACTTGTGTCCAATTTAGGAAAAGTACTTGTGTTTCAGGGAATCCATCAAAAAGAAACATAAGGTCTCCAGTTCTAACAGCCTCATCATAAAAATGTGTATAACATAATGCCTAATAGTTCAAAGACACACTGTGATGATAATTACTAGCGATAGCGCATGAACCCTACAAAGCAATTTTGGTCAGGTATAAAAGGATTATTTGATCTGATCATAGAGAGTTACAAACCAAATTACTTCTGATACAAGAGATGTTATTAGTGATCTCCATGGCCTCCCCGACTCATCTAAAAATTATTTTACAAATTTGAATAATGGAAAGTGAAACAATATAGATTTCTGCTCCGCTTTCCCAAACTGTATAGATGAAAAGACCCTTAATCCACATGTGTGTACCTAGAATAATGACTGATCCAGGCTTACTTTTAAGTCTGCACTCCCTGATGAGGTTGATAATGAGCTGACATGAATTAAAGTAAATAAAACTCATGAGACCTATAACCTGGAACCTCTGTGCCTTGGAATTGAGGTCTTGATAATTGCTTAACTAACACCACCACATCATTTTAAATGCTGAATTACAAACAATTTGAGAGAATGCTACGCTGTGCCCATGACATAACAGCTGCGAAGTCTTACATGCAGAAATGAATACATCCCTGCTGCAGGTTAGTTTGACTCCATTCTTCCAACGATATGAACACACTTTCCATATGAAATGCCCCCCTGCTGGCATTGTAAAGCCTTCAGGTTTGTCTTGCAGCAGCCCTTGCAGCACAGACAATGTGCTGTCCCACATGCACAAGCATCTGCTGGCAGAGGCTCCCCGCTCACGCCCTCCAGCCCCCCTGCCCTGCCAATGGCCAGGGAGAGGCCACGGCTTCGGCCACAGACACCTGATGCTGGAAAACAAACTGAGTTCACCAGAGTGTCAGTGACCCACAAGGGAAGCAGAGGCAGCTTCCTTTCAGTCCTTCGGGGTCATCATTAATAACAGATGGAATACACCCGGGGCTGATGCAGTGCTGCTCACCAGCCCATCCCCGGGTGCTCGGCAGCAGTGCTGGCCCCAGGCTGATGTGCCCTGGCTTGCTCAGCAAGCTGGTGGCAGGGCTGAAAAGAGCATCTGGGTTCCTGAATATGGTCAGTTTTTTGGTGCAGTGCCCTCTCCTTATGCCCCCCAGCCAATGGGATAAAAGTTTGAATGGAAAGAGAGATATTTAAAGTGCAGGAGGAAAACGGAGGAGGAAAAAACAGACGCTGAAATAAAATGTATATCTCTATACCCGGTTCTTATGTTATACAAAGACTTTAGACAGACAGACTTTATATCAAGTGGATGAACACAGCATATTGCATGTTGTTACCCTTGTCCAGGGTGCAGACATAACCAAAGCATTTTCCTTCATGCTCAAACTTTTCAGAGACAGGGCTGTCAGATCAACTTTGCCACCCTGTTTAACACACAAACCATCATCCACACTAATTTTTAATCTTTGAGCAGTGTGAAAACATCTCACACATCAGCATCCTCTATCTTTTCCTCTGCCCTTCTATGGCCTTCCTATTTATAGGCTTCTAGTTTCCATCTCAGCAAACCTTGCAACCTTCTGCCTACTCAGAAGACACAGCAGCTATTTTCTAACACAAAATCTCTCTTGGGTTTTGGAACTGAGGCCCACTGCTTACAGTTGCTCTTAGTTGACCATTAATCAGCTGGGTTTCCATTATAGTTATTTGTTTACCTGGTGTGAAAACCTAGTATCTCAGTGCAATTACCTGGCATACACCGGATACTCAATATGTGCTCTTCATAAATTATTGAGGAGAAAGTCTTTCCCTTCAGCCTGTCCTACTGAAACAATGGCTGGTTTTAAAAGCTGCCTTTGAAACTTTGGCAGTATTATAATTAAATATCAATTGTGGAAGTCAGAAGTTATATAACAAGCTATGAAAAACACATCAAATGGTTAATTTACAAGGTAAGAAGAAGGATCTATTCCTCAGCTAAAGTTTCAACTTTTTATTAGTATTCTACTATTTTCTTGTTATGTTTTCATCACTGTACTTGTGGGTTTTTTGGATGCAGAGTTTTAGGCTCGAAGAGTTGAAACTGCTGTATTTTTTCATGTCAGCATAAAAAAAAAATCCAGAAGGCTTTTTGTTTCTCTGTTTATCTGTATTTCTACAAACTCACTGCTTCAGTTACCTTGACTGCTGCTTCCCTGTGTGAGCTGAGGTGGTCATCAGAGCCCACACAAAGCCTTCCAGCTCTCGACAGCCCATCTGCTGCAAGCAGAGCGGGCAAGGGGCAGAGCACACACTGCACCTCTCTGGAAGCAGGTACCCATGAGCAGTCCTTCAACACACTTTAGCTTCCACAGGACAGGACAGAAGTCACATTTTTTCAAATATCACCTCACTGAAACACCTTCACTTAAGAATAAGAACCAGGATAAGACCTTAAGCCTATAACCACAATCTACTTTAAATGCTATTACAAAGTATTCCCTTACTCAAACCAATGACAATTTTTGTGCAAAGAGAAAATTAGATGTACCAAAAAGCTCTAAAACAGTGCTACCCCTCACCTCATGTGTTTATATGAAACAAATGGAATAGGTGCTCCTTTTAGACTTGCTTGAATGGGCTGGCTTGTTGAAAAGCATTTTTATCTATTGTTTCATGTAGTACTTGTAAATTTAAAGAAAAAAATTGTTTACATCTGATTTCCCCTTTAAAATCAAAGCAAATTTGCTGGGAACAAAAAACTCGTATCTTTATGAATAACATCGTTATGTTGCGTGATTTAGCTTTCACACTGAGAAAAACAACTATTTAAAAACAAGAGCTGAAATAATTGCATTTCACAAGGGTACCGTTACATGACACTGAGCTCTGGAGCTCACATCATTGTTACACTTAACTCTACCCTTCACGGTAGCTGTAAACACATCAACGTATCTGTTCAGCTGTAGGATGCTGAATAGGAAGAGAGCTTTGGAATCTGAAAGGAACCAACTAGTAAAAAGCTGGGACAATTTTGGGACTCTTTCCCTGCCTCCAAGAGGAGGTGCATAAGCCATTCTCATTCCTATGCCTGTATTCTCCAAAGGTGAACAGGCAGTCTCTTTGCAATGGGCTGAAGACCACTGGCTAGTTTGGAATCTTCTGGGGGCAAAATAGGAAACTGAACTGCAGTGCTGCTGTCAAAGACAGGAAAGGCAGCTGCCAGAAGGATACTTTTCCTGCTTTAGAGCCAACAACCAGTTGCAAGGCTTACTAATATTGCAAAAGAGCAATTTACCCAATTCCTGCTTACAAACTCAACAAACTCAACAAAAACAAAAAAAAAAAAAAAAAAAAAAAAAAAAAAAAAAAAATGTCCAGGCACTCTGCCAATCTGTCTGAATGAGAGTCCCGGCTTCAGTGAAGCACTGTGATATAACAGTAGCACAGTCATTATGGACCAAGCACCAGCTATTTTTCAACCCCTCTGAAATCATCAGGCTTCCATCAGGCAAAAATTGAAAATCTGATACATACAGAAGTGGAAGAAAATCCTTCCCTTCCCCCACATAAAAGGTTTGCCCTGGATTTTGCTTCAGGAGGAGGACTGGGTGCACGGATGGGTGTTACTTTATATATTCCTTATGCTGTATTTATTGTGTTTATAGCAGCCAGGACAGCAAACAGCCAATGAATTAACATAACAGCTTGCAAAGCTGGTGTGAAATATTATTTTATATACAAAAATCTATCTGAGATCAAAGATACAGCATCAAGCCCTATGAGGCTGCCGGTTGGAAACTCAGTTGATAAAGGGCATAAGAAACAGCTAGCAATACTGCATTTAAAGAGAAACTCAGCCTCCAAGTGAGCCAAGCAGGTATAAACTCCCTTGCTGAGAACTGCAGATCTAATCTAATCTGCCCACCCATTTATGGGATGCTACACTTGCAGCATTTAAGCACCTCACAAAGATAATCACAGTCATAAAATAGGCACATGCATGTGGTCTCCTAATCCACACAGTCCCCATTTCCTTTCATTCCAGCACCAAAATACCTGCAATAATATACGTACGCCATCAGGACACAAGGCTATATGCAGGCATTTTGGAAAAGAGGCTGTTTTTCTGCTATGATGAAAGTGAGAAATACCTACATTAATTTTGTATTTATGCCTGCTTCTGCCCTGCTGTTTGCTATCTGGTTTCAAAGTGTTGGCTGCTATCGGGGTTTGCCACACACTGCAGGAAAGCATTCGATGACTTTAGAGAGCTCAGCAGCTGATATTCACCTGAAAACTCACACATTAAGTTTGGTCCTGTTCAAACTGGGCACAACCACCCTTATCTTAAGGCAGGGTTGTGTCCCTTCAGTTGGACAACCTCACTGAGCAGAGAGGGACATAGTGTTAGTAAAAGTAATGCCAGCTCCCAGAAATGGATCCATCAGTGACAAATCAGGCTATCTCACATCCCGAGGGAAACAGCAGACTGCGCGCCAGGCACGGGCAGTACAGGTTGTTTCTTTTTACACTGACTGCTGCATATAGGATAAATAATTCTGTGGTGTGGCAGTGCTGATTTGAGTCACTACAGCTCACTCTGGGCACTCTGCTGTGGGGGAGCAAACACAACAGACAACAAAGCAGGAGTGGGAGCCAGCCAGCAAGAGGGAGCTGTGTCAGGTCTCCCAGGTCAGGGAGGGAGGATGGTAGGCTGCTGCTCAGAGCAGAAGCAAAGCACTCACAAGAGGTGGATAGGGGTTCAGCCCACTCTCCAGTGGTGAGCCCTTCCTCATCACCCATTCACTTTCTATTTCTCATCACTTTAGCATCCACACAAAATAGTTAATTTTCTTCCCTGACATCTTTTAAATACAGATCAACTCTTCTGTCCCAGGAAGATACACAGCTGCATCTTTGCAGGATGCAAACACAGAGAAAATGCACAGTATCTCCAATACAGAATATTCTGATCTGGAAGCCACAAGTCCCTAGTGAAGAAGAAACCGATCCCTGTAAAGGAATATTGGAGGAAAGCAAATGGCCAGTGCTTGGCCGGCTATCCTGCTTCACTTGCCAACAGATGATATGTAGGTTATCAGGAGTCAAATAATTATTCTATTAAATTTAATAATAAAAGCTACACAGATTGCAGGGCCTTCACCTTGACCGACAAACCTCCCCCAAGGAGCCAAAAACTAGTTTCCATTACAATTTAGAACCCAGACGTTAATGTTTAGGAGAATCCCAGCCATACTGCCCCCTGACATCACTGAGGGATCCCAATCCTTACTCCCCAGTCTGTGCTCAGGCCCCTCAGGTTTATTTTGCCTGTCATCCCTCACAGCACTGCCTGCTCCCCAGCACATCCTTTTCTCCCCTGGGTGCCTTGTAGCTCCCAGGGGAGCTTGGTGAAACCAGCGACACCAGCCAGTACTAAGACAGTTTTGAAAAGAACACTTGAATCACTTGTACAAAAGCAAGAGCACAAGATACAGGTAAGATACACGGCTATGGTACCCCAGATATCAGTTTTCCATAGCACTGTTTGTTCCTCATTAGTAAACATTTTCTTTAAATTATCTTGGATACTCATTAAATATTATCAGCTACTTAGAACCAAAGGATAATTATGAGTTTAATGAAGCGTGTACCAGCTTGCTGAAGTCTAACGTTTGTTTCTCTGCTGGGACTCCATTTTACTTTGCACTTATCCTTCAGCAAAGCTCCTCTACAAAGTCACTTTGGCAATAAGAAGTATTTAATTAGATTAATGAATTTTTATCACCTCTCCTAGGGATTAGGCTTGTTAAATCCTGGCGACTAAAGAACAACAGATTTTTTATTACTAAATGTTTAGGGATGCATTGGTTGTGTTGCTGTGGCAGTCCTCATAAGTCAGGCTGCTTTGGGCAGTTCTACCTTGTATATCCCTTGGTAGGCGAGGGATATTTGGCAGTGACAACCTGTGCCTTCAGTTAAATCACAGACATCAAAATGCAAATTAGGGTGTGCAGACTCCAGACAGGGTTTCCAGCAGCTGACTTTATTTCAAAGTTTTCTAACTATCTCTGTGGGAGGATTAATGAAACCACTTATCATGGGGTCCTCTCAATTAAAAAAAAAAAAAAAAGAAAGAAAAAAAAATAAAAGAAAAATAAAAAGGAAGGCTGACAATCTGTATTTGGCTTTGCTTACTAGCTAGAGAGCCCTGCTACTGTCTGAGCTAACTCTTAGTGTATTTGCTCTTTTGGGCTTGGGAAACCAGTTTTAGGTGCTGCACTGAGACAAGAAGGAGCATAGCCCCTCCATCCCAAGGAGTTTCTCGATAAAGGATTCATCATGTCATGTCACACAGGATGACATGAAGCACATTTCTTACACACCACCACTCAGGGATGAGCCACTGGGCTCCCAAGACTCAGCCTGGAAAAAAATTAAAAAATTTGGGCCACCTTCACCGGTGCAATGGATGCACTTGATATCCTGATCATATGCAATTTCATCATCCTGATCATTTGCACTATCAAAGCATAGTTGCCCTTTTATAGAGATGCACTGAAGCAATCTCACAGCACAAGCAAACAAGCTCTTAGATCTGGATAGCTGAGTCCCCCTCGAGACTGATGAACATTTGAAGTTAGTTATGAGACTTTGCTGTGGCTGACTCTGGTTACTAACACTGCATGGGGAGAATTTGTATGATTTGTGTGACTCAAGCCTTGTTTCAGCTGCACACCAGTGATGGTTACCACTGTTGCTCAAGTAAGACACCATCCAGGAAGGTCACAAATTGCCACAAATTTTAAATAGTGGTAAATGGACCAAGAAACATCAACCATAGAGCTAATGGAATTTCTGTTCCTAAATCATCCAGACACTTTAAAATCTCCACCTTAATGACCTGCCAGACTTGAAGGACAGGCTTCATATTAGTGTTGGGACCAGAATGGCAGAAGTCCTGCCAGTCACAGCAGGGATCAGTATATAGTTATCATCATTCTGGATTTGTTCTTAAACCTGAAACATTAGTATCACATTTCTTCACTCAGCACAGCCCAAAATTCACCTGCAGAAACTGAGCATTTAGGTTCCTCTCCTCAGCTGGGCTCTTATGGCAGCCTTGCTGGATTCCCTGTTCACGAAAAGGCAATGCCACTTTCCAGACAAGAGGCTTCAGAGAGTTTGCAAAAAGACAGGAACAAGTGGCACCAAAAGAGACAGCAATAACATTGACTTTGAAAGGCTGCCACAAAGCAATAGGGAAGGGAGAACATGAGGCTGGTGCAAAGAGATGACTTTTTTACGAAGTTGTGTCTGTGTGATTGCACCTCTGCACAGGTCTGATGGCTGTGGCCAAGCCTGAGGGGCCATGCTGGATTTCATGCGCAGGCACATGTGCCCCCGTGGGCCCCCAGTGAAGGCATCAGAGCTGCACAGGGTCACCAGTGCTCCCCACACTGTCCCTAGGCTCAGGCAATTTCCTGGGTGTCTGGATGTGACCATGCAGCTGTCGGCCCTCCCATCCACGGAACGGCTGCATCCAGCCTCACCCGCTAATGTATGCACACTTCTCTGCCCATCTGTCTTCAATAATCTGTCCCCCAGGACCAGGAGAAAGAAAGAATAATTAAGCTGTTCCATTAAGGAAAGAGGATGTTTTTGACCAGGGAAAGTAAGTTACTCATTTAGCTCATCTCACAGACCGAGTAAAACGTGCGCTCATTGACCACTGATGCTGCAAGTATGCACTGATCTGAACTTGTTAATGAAGATAACTCTGTGCTGGGAGTGCTAGAAGAGGACAGAGGGCTAGAGGGGAGCACTGAAGTTTATCTGTATTCTGCAGAGTGCATCTGAGTAATAAAAGTCACCTTCCTCAGAAACCTTTGCCCAAGAGTGAACTCAATTCCTCACAGCATGTTTAAAAGAGTCCTGTAAGACACCTGCATGAATAATACTGAGTAGGGCATGCTCACTGAACTTCCTGGGATGCTTGATTCAAAGGAGAAAGAAAAGATGGTGAGAAGCAGAAAAATTGGAGGAAAGGAAAAAGGAGGGGAAAAAAACAGGATATGGGTAAAAAATTGAAGCAGGATATGAATAAAAAACTGAAGCTGTAAACAAAGCTTACTGATGATTTATCGAGGGGACAAGGCAAAGGACATAACTGGGGTACAAGAAATTAATGGCATTATCTCACATATTGAAAATACAATGGTTCTCTTTCTCTGAAAAAACTGTCTTGAAATATATTGAGAGAAGCATCTTTCAATTACCAGCACATTAAACTCCAAACTCCATGGTGTCACAGCAAACAGAGGGGGAATGACTCGGAGGGGAAATGAATGATTAGGACTCCATCCACATCCCAGCTGCGACAGGATGTGTTTTCACAACACATCAACTGTTTAAATCATTTGATCTTCTTATTGTCTGACAGAGCAAATTAAATATGCGATCTGCTTTCATGAGGCTTCCTGGTTCAAATCCTGCAACTTTCCTTTCTTCTTTTTTTTTTTTTTTTCTCATATGCTTTTCAAGTTAATTACAGCTCAGCTTACAAATCCCGTAGCAGTGTTCCACAGGTGATCCAGGGTGAGCACCTATCAACTCGTGGAGTAAAAGGCTTTTTATAGCTGTCTCTGCTCAGGAGGCTGAGGGCACAGAGCAGACTGTGGCTGCTGGAAGGCTCTGGGGCTTTGCTGTTACCCAGACACTCAGTTGTGCTCGTAGGCAAGGGAAAAGTCTCGCTTGCTGCCCGCGGGGCTGCCTTCCCTGCACTGCCCCTCTCGGGAGGGATTGAGCTCTGTGGAGGTGGCTGAGGAGGGCAGGGATATGGGGAGTAGAGTGAAAATTGCACTAGGGGTTAAGAGTAAAAAGGGGGCAAAAAAAGAGCAAAGTCTCTGGCAAGATGGGATCCTGGCGAGCCACCACTGTGGAGGCTCTGGCAGGCACCACAGCACTCAGACACCCAAAAATGCCTAGGAGGAGCAAAGGCATGAGGAATAACAGGCATGTAGCACAGACTTAGAACGCAAGGTACAGTTTAAAAAATTCAAACATGTCACAAGTTAGCACGTGTTTCTAGAGAAGTGGCAGTGAGGGACACAACTTTTCTTGAAGGGAATGGACAGAGAGATACAGGGCACCAACCACATTGAACAGACCCAAGCTGCTGTTTACAGATGGAGAAGTAATTCTGACCTGGAGGTAGGCTTGATTTCTTGATGCAGCACTGGAGAGCAAAGGTTTGTCTCTGGACTAATTGGTTGTATTGGAAGTGAGTTGGAGAGGGCAGGAATTCAGACCTAGGACAAGAACCTGACTTCTATCCCAAGGCCTTTTGACCCACCAGAGCGTTCTTCTGTGGCTACTGGGAGATGAACACAACAAAGGTAAAATCACTGAGACACTGGACACTGTGGTGCTGCACACATGTATACTATATGTATACACACACACATATATATATATGCATGTGAATGAAAGGGATCATTTGACATACAGGGGAGGACCATCATTTTGTTCAGTGTTTGTAAAGTGAGTAGCATAAAGGTGTCTGCAGGTATTTACTGCAGATCCATACTGCATCTTGTAGTTTAAACAATAATAATTAATGCATGATAATATAAACATTTCTATTAGTGAAGGTGCCTCAATCAGGTGGCTTTCATTTACATTCAATTCAAGACCAACTTGGCACAGAGTATTCAAAGCTTCCAGCAATATTTTCTGTTCCTATCAGCATAAATCCAGCCATGAAAGAAAGTGTCCTAGCCATTGTTACAGGGGACCAAAAAATGGTCGCTGCCATGGTTATGCAAGGATGTCTAGTTCTTCCTAGAAGACTGCAGTTTGCAGAGTAATTACTTTACAATGATTAAAGGGAATTTACTAAGAGATCCTTGAGGATACTACATGGCAGCACTGCTGAACATCTGTGCTGGCTAAAACAAAGTAACTGGAGTGTGAGGCAGCTGAGTAGATCACAGAATGATTTTGCTTTGTACCTTAAAGCAGGATCCACTGTGTTATGCTGTGTAATGTGTTTCACTCCAGAGCGTGGCAGGAGGTACAAAACACTGCACTGTGCAGACTGTACTACTTTCAAAAAGCTTTTGAAAATATGTGCGGCTTAATTCAATATTGCCAGCCTCTGGTACTCTCTGGCAGGAACTTATAAATCTCTTATAAATCTCTCTGTTTATTTGCAAGTGCAGAGATATAGAGGCGGGATGGATACATCTTAATACTATCTTTGTTGTTGCATATAGGTTTTAATTTAATTTTACATTATGTGGCATTTACTTTATCTGCTCCGATTAAACTAATTCTTCAAGGGACACAAGGAAGGTGACTGAAGATGATACAGGCAGTCTCCTGTGGTCTGGATCTGCATAGGCAGCCCCTTCCAACCAGCTATGACTGGAGCCACCAGAGGATGTGATTAGAGGGGGAGTGCTGGGCATTGGGAGAGATTTAAAAACTAAGAGAAAGTGAAGGTAAAACTATAATCTAATTTTGAAAAATGAGGATTAAGGGTTCCATTACTCATGCTGTTTCCACTGTACATATGGAGGTAACAATATGTGATTTTGCTGGATAAAAATATTGGCCCCATGCAGCTAGCGTGGTGCAAATAAATCCCTACTGTGTTTGTAATGAGGGAAGGTTAGGATCATGCAGATGTGTGACTGTAAGCCAGTTTAGTATTCGAGCTGGCATAATATGAAGAGATTGTTCCTTGACTTACTGGCAAGTCTGGATATTCTCCACCATGTTGTGAGAACAACAACAAAACCGCCAGGAGACCGGCGGGGCTCCGCGCCGCCTCTCCCCGCTTATCACCCTCTAATGCACAAATTGGGTGCCAGCAGGGAGGCTCCCTGCCTGGGGTGCTCCAGGCTTTCTTTCCCATGAGGCTGCTTTAATTTCATATATTTGGTAAGCATCTGTTTTTACAAGGGTAGCACAGTGTCTAGAAGCGTGGAGGAAAATGCTGTTGCTGATGTTTCTAAGTAGTCAGAGACTTCTGCCTTAGTAGTCCAGGGGGCAAGGCTGCCTGCCCAGAGGGGCTTACAATTTAACCTGGAGAATAACACTGTCATGGATACTCATGTGGGAAGGTGAGGGGAGAGGAGGGCTTCCCTGCTGAGCAAGGAGGTCCCTTCACATGTTTATCCACTGTCCATGCAGGATAGTGCAAAAAGAGTAGATGAAGGTAGCAGAAGTGAGCTATCACAACTAGGAATGCTTTGGACAAGTGGGAGAAAAAGCTACTTGTGGTTACCTGATGCACAGGGACATCACTTCTTCTGCATCACTGAGGAGGAATGGCAGTTTTGGCTAATGTAAGCAGAGACACAGGGAGGTGTGAGAGAAATTAGAGAAGGATCAGTGGCTGTGAGAGGGACAGAAGAGAAAAAGAGAGGAAAAGGTAAAGCATAGGAAAAGAGAGCATAGGAGGTGACCATGCAGGGGAAGCAGAAAGCAAGAATTATAGCTGGAGTGATGGGGAAAATGAACATCTTTGAGACTGTGTACTGAGGAGAGACAGCAGAGCCTGACTCTGAGCTCTGTGGAAGGTGAGGAGCTACGTGCTGGTGCATGGGGCTGGGGGCGTTGTCAAAGGCAAAGGAAATTATATATATCACTCTAATCTGCAGCACATTCCTTGTTGCCTGGGAATATATATTGCAGCTGGGGAGATACCTGTGGAGGTTACTGGAATTAATTGTATTTTTGCATTTCCCTCTCTCTCCCCCTCACCTCCCACAGATGCACACACACAAATTTCTATAGGCATAAATGTAACACTGAAGTTTCATTATGGCTACCAGCAGCACTTGTCTCCAACTATCACATTGCCATATGAACATTTTTTGATTCCATACCCCTTCAATTCCCTGGGCATATAGAGAAGTTGTAATTTCCAAGGAAAAGAAAAATAAAAAGGGAAATAAACAAACAAACAAACGAAAAACCCAACCAAAAAAAACCCCAATCCTTTGGGTCTCCAGGAAGCTTTGCAAATTTGTCTATCTATTGGAAGACCAAGAATTTTCTGGAGAGTGAATTTTCTGGCCTATGTGGCTTAATAGATCTGGATGCCTGAGGTTTAAAACTGCCTTACTGCTGATAAGATTTTTCCCACCTCTAAGTTGCAATAGATCAGTCGTGCATGGGAGATAATTGAGCAGGGACACATTCACTGATGTTGACCAGAGAGACAGAAAAGGGCTGAGGGGCAGGGACCCAACCAAAAAAAGAAATCAGATGATCCACCATACAGTACACATGTGGGTCTCAGATGCTGGAGTGAAGTGGGTCCTCAGTAGTGTTTTTATTGCTTTACAACAAGCAATTCATTGTGAAAAAAATTAAAAAATGTATTGCTAATGTATCCCTAACCTGACAAAGTGTATATGAAACAAGGAGATATTTGTTTCTGTGAGTGTGCCTGTTCTTTATTGAAAACATTAGCACATTAAATGCTGCTTTTAAAAGACCCAATACTTGTTCCCCATAGTTTATAATTTAAATTATAAATATACTACAGTATCAGAAGGAGTATCAAAATAAATTGATGACATGATTCACTGTGTCAGCACATTGACTTGCAATCCTGCTGCCACACAGGCTTTTCCTGCATGTGAAAGGAAAGCATCAAGGGAAATCTGAGTCCCAGTGCTCTCACAGAGAGTTTTGTACCCACTTCAGAGTGGTGGGATCTCATTTGGGAGCTGTTGCAACGTTCCTACCTGGTGCAATCATGTTTGGTGCATTTACTTCATCTTCCACTCTAGAAAGGTGTTTTCCTTATTTTTTGTAACAATAGGCAGCACAGGTAAGGTTTTATCCAAAATTAAAATGCTGCTGTGTTGGAATAAATGACCTCTCTTGAGTCTTTAAAACTCTTACAACCCATTCTTCCTGAAAGGTGCAATATCTGAAAATCTTTTCTCTCAGCCTTTTATGTTTCTTTTTTAAATTAATATAAGCTGAGCTGTATTAGTATAGCACAAACATTTGGATCTGAAGAAGAAATCTACATTTTTTAAAACTTGATGGATAATATTAAGTGATCAACACCAATTTAAAATTGCATGTTATAATAAATACATAATATTTTGCATTTAAAGAATTCATTGGAGAAGTTCCAAGTGACAACTACCTTCCATTTACTAACCAAGTAAATGCCACCTTTAAAACAGTCATATTCTTTCTCATCATCATCAATGTAAGCTCTTTTCAGATAGTTTTTGTGAGGGGCCAAGACTGTTTGTCCTGCTGCCAGATGAACTAGCATGGTTTATTTTACACTGTTTAAATGGTGTAAAAGGCATGCTCACAAAGTATGTTATCCATGTTGCTTCTTGCTGCCTCTGATCACTGTATTTTCCCTTTTGTGGACAGAGATTTTACTTCCACTCCTCCAAGAGAAAGATTGTGGAGAGATCTCAAAACTTATTATTCAATGGAGGTGTCACACAAAGGCTCTTCTATGAATGACCCTGGCAATGTTAAATTCAAAAAAACAATGTTAAAGGGTATGTGGCCATGCAAAAGATTTCCATGGGGTTTTTTTCCCTATTGCAGGGCTTGAGTTTTGTTTTTTTGACCAATAAGATTATTTTTATTTGGCCACCTGAAATGATAAGGGATTATTATCTCTGGACCACAGATCCAAAGGTAGCCTAGGCATCCTTTCAGTAACCATTGTAAAAATAGGCAGCAATTTTAGTACTCTCTTCATTTCCATAAACTAACTTAATGGCTCAAATACTTGCCAGGTAAGAGATACATGAAGGAGGGAACAAGACTGTCCAGTGTAGTGAGTCCCCTCACCAGAGAGAAGACCAGGCAGGAAGCAACTGACCCTTGTGACAAAGAAAGCCACGTGACAAAAGTGTGGAATGTGTTTCAGTGACCCTGAGAGGACATGAGTACAGCAACAGCCAGATCCACCCCACTCCTATTGCTCTTTCTGGCTCCACCACCTTGGCACAGGCTGGTCACTGCCAGCCCTTGCACTGTGGCCTTTCATCCTGGTCTGGTTCCACCCTCGTGGAGCAGTATGCCGGCTGTATTGCTGCGGAGAAAGGCAAAATGCCATTGATGGTTTAGTGCCTGTTCTGACAAGATACAAAAGGTATCCATCTCCCAGTCTAGAAGCACAGCAAGCAGAACAAACTCTAAATTCAGAAAATGTCACATTTTTAACAACCAATTTTGGTGTTTTCAGCTGATTCCCAAATGAAAAGACCTCATGTTTTCTAAAGTCTGATTTTTTAGTAAAAAATTATTTCACGTACCAGGACAACGCAGCTTATACTCTGAAACATGAGATTTATACAGGGATCAACTGCTTCTGCATCCTGAATCATTCCAAAGATTGATTGTCTGTAAATAGGAGACCTTGAGGGAGCAGAAAATATAAGTAAGAAAGTGTTTTAAGGACTTTTTACTCTAACAAGCAAAAGTCCTTAAAATAGGGGGTGGTCTTCAGTACTCAAACACATTTTAAAAAAAGCTGGAAGTTTTCCATATAAAAACACACTGACAATGCAAGACAAGTGAGGGAAAAGGGAGCTTCCAAATAGAACATGCCACTGCAAACCTGAGCAGCATGGCAGAACCCAAACAACAGGAGGGGATCCCCTACACTCGTGCTCCTTCCTAACAGCACATGGACAGCAGGGCCCTGAAGAGGGCAGGGGAACAAGTTTGCCTTTAGTGTTTCTCTCATGGGTTTATCTCTCCCTTCCAACACAACTTCCTCTGAGGTCAGACCCTTGGGGCACCGCTGGTGGCTGTGACAGAAGTCCCACTGCATCCAAAGAACACAAGAGGGAGGGTGATAGACAAGGACACGAACAAAATGGCAACTTTCCACTTTTAAGAGCAGCAGCAGTGCCCTGTACACTCAGTGGGACAAAGCACCAAGGCAGCACCTTGGTTTATCAGCGACAGAGCAATGCCCTGCTCTGTCCCAAACCTGTGGGGGCTGAGCTGGGGAGGAGCACGTGCACAGGGAATGAACAGCCTTATTTATGTCACCTGCTGCAAGTGCATTAGTACCAAGATACTGCAGGCCTGGTGTTCCAAAGGTACCTGTTTCTGGGTGGATTTTAGTAACTAGGAGAAGCTGGCTCCAGGCATATGGAGGACAGTCTAAAATATTTCTTCATCACGCAGATTTTCAAGAAGGAAAAGAAGAACATTCAAGAGTCACCTTTGGGCAAACAGTTGAACCAAAGAAAGGGAAAAATGTTCTTTGCAGATAGCACAAACCACCAGTCCCTGCTCACAACAGGTAGCTGCAACATCTTCTTCTGTGAGAGTCTGAACCTGTGCATCTTCATTTACCCTTGGAAAATGAGTGCAGAGCATTTCTGAATGGCAGGATGCACACTCCCACCCTCTACACAGGGCTGAGCATTTGGAAAGACATCTCAGGCCTGCCTGAGCTTGCAGTTTTGGAGAAGCACTTCTTCAATAGGAGTCTTAAAGTTGGTATAGTGTCCCTGTAACCATGCATAAAGCAGGCATCAATAGAATGTAGCAGGACAGTTAAGAATTGGACTTTTAAGCTCACGTGGGCTTTATGCCCTTCAGAATTTGGGTATCTGAAACTACAAGAGTCTTTAAGTCAAGTCTTTAAGTCAAGAGAGAGGGAAGTATAATCTACTAAAATCACAGAATCCCCATAATAAGGAGTTATTGGCTCAAGTAGATCACTTTACAATTTAACTTGTGCCTTTCCTAAGCAGCATGTATATCTCCTACCTTTTGTGTACAGTAAATGTAAGCAGTGAATTCAGTTTGTACCAGATTCCCTGGCCACAAAAGTTGACCCACTGTCTTTTCTTTCAGAGGCAGAATTTATAAAGCTTGTGTTGCAGTTCAGCCTTGCATTTGGGCTGACATTTGTTTCCTTCCCCAAATGAGTTGCCTGGTTACATTTCAAGCAGACTTCAGAAAGTATACAAATGTACTTCTAAAACTGATAATAATCTTGGGGGGGGGGTGAAGGCTTATATCCTGTTTTTGCTTATGAGAAGGGCCCCAGGCACCCTGATTTAAAAAATGATCTGACAAGAAGCAAAGACTCAAATGCTCCTTGACACATATACATCTGACACCTCAGATAATCAGCATAGTTTTGTGGAATTAGCTGAAACTCCATCCTCACCCCCCACCCCCTGCTTGTCATCTTACTGTAGAAAACATGCTGAATAACAGTGCATCACACCAGGTCCAGGCTTTTATTATATTTTCAGTCCAGAAGAAGAAAAAAAACATTCTTTTTTTCTCACTGTTTCTCTTCCATCAGCAGAGCTATTCTTTCCTTGATGCCATATCAAATGTTTAAAAATTTTCCACAGTTTAGTTTTAAAAGCAGTACATGAAGCCAAAGAAGAAAAAGAAGGAAAAAAAAAAGGATAAACTGAGCCATTTAAGCTCAGCTTTCAAACAAAGAAGCCCAATCAGGCCCTCAGACTTTGGAGCTGAAAGCCCCAGCCTCCCTTTGGACAAATGCCTCCACATGTCACTGATTTCAGTGACATCTGCACAGTATGGCCATGGACCCATCTTGTTTCAGAAACTACCTGCCTATGCAAGATTTTGCTCATAAAAGAGAACTTAAAGGATGTGTGAGTCATATGAAAGCACATGGATTTGGAAAAGGAGCACTTCACAGTGTAGAGGAGTGCAATAAAGCCTTGCTCGCCCCCTTACCTGAAGTATTTTTGCAATACATATATTTACAAGATTCCTTCTTTATTTTCATCCTCTTTGATCTATGCAGTTCCTTTGATGCATGCAAGTGATAAATCTCTGTGTCTTTCCTCCCAAGTCTTTCAGACAATATGTGCCCTACTCTCATGACTACAGTCAGTACCTCCTGAGTTTGGTAGCTCCTCTTCCTCTTCCTCCTACTGCTCCTCCCACTCGCCAAATTTACCAAGATCTCCTTGTTCCTTGGCAGCACTATCCTTAGGTGTCCTTGTAAGTGACATTGATAGAAAAATGACCTGTAATCCTCAATCCTGCCCAAATCCACTTGGTTTCTGAGGATGCTGGTGCAAGAGATGGAAAGGAGCTCTGTATGGTTGGGCATCCAGAGGCTTATTTTCTTTCTTCCATCCCTACTTCAAATGCAGCATCACAAAACGTGATTTCCTTCACCTTTCCTGGGACCTCTGTTTTTCTTGATGACCAGTACTGCTGGCCCTGTGTCAATCTGTACCTGTGTGTCTCCTGGTCTTCTTTCTATATGTTGTAGTTCAGATCAGAAACTCTCTTCTTCTACAATGCTTTTGTAGTCTCTGGAGCCACAATGTCCCAGCCCATGCCTGGACCTTCCAGCAACTTGAGTCAGGCCATATTGCTGATGAAATACTGTAGATGAGGGCTTGAGATTTCTAGAAATATTTACCTTTCCATATTTTTTTTCAGCAGTCATCTGTTAGTAACCTCTGAAGAATTAAATATTTACCCAGGCTTTGATTATCTTGCAATCTTGCATCTTACTGAAGGTATCTTTTCTACCAACCTTCCAAATTCTCACCTAAACTGAACAAAATACAGTTTCTTTCCAAGGCTTTGCTTTAGCTCAGAGAGATTTGAACTGGGGGTGCAAAAGTTAGCATCCCCATAATAAGACTAGAAAAATTACAGACCACATTATGTTTTGGCTGCTTATCTGAGGTCTCTGAGCTACCATGGTTTCCATCAGCTTCAAATATGGAAGCTCAGCAGCTTTGGAGAAAAGCAGGTGATTTAATTCAATACATTTCATTTGAAAACTAATATAAAACTGTTCTTTTTTAAAAGTTCCAGTAGCTTTTGCTTCTAAAGGGCTAGGTTTGCTCAAAAGGATAGTGTCTGCCCCCATACCTCAGAGTTGCAGATGCCAACAAACACTGGAAAATGCAGGTAGCTGGGACAAGGAAGGCAGTGGAGGATTGATGTTCTTACAAGTTTGGCAAGGAAAGTGAAAAATCCACCACAGCCAAAGGACAGAAAGTATACAGTGAGTAGATAAGATATTTCACCAGCCTTACAGCCTTCATGGATGACAAGTTGGCAATCCAGCCTCACTGCATTCATGGGGGGAGTATTTTGTAAAAGCACTGGCATCCAGCAATACCCATTATTGCACAAGTGTTACTATTAATAGGATTAAGGCTTGCATTTATTATGCTGTGCAAAGATAGCAACTGTGATAAATGAGACTGCAAATACTGCCCACTTTAACCCTTTTTATAATCACTCTTATTTTAGACATCCTTTTCCATACTCACTTCAATGCTTGGTTCCAAGCCCATGCTGGACAAAAAAAAAAAAAAAGCATTTCAGGCAGCTCTTTACAGAAAACATTAAGTATAGGAACATTAATTTCAACAATCAGATATAAAATTTATCTGTAAATGAAGCAGCTGTCTTCATTACATACTCAAACACACAATTCTACATGTAATTTTGTTTGTTTGCATGTCACATAGTGTCTCTAGTTTGTGTCATTTGGAACCACCTGGCATTTTACAGTAAAGGCAATAGATGCCTTACAAACAACAAATCCAGAAATCAATTGCAGCTTGCACTGCACAATTGCAGTCCTTGCACTGAGGCTCAGCGTGCGCTCCTGCAGGTGAGAGATACCATCCTTGGTGGACAAAGCTTGCTTCCCTGTCCAGAGCATCCTGGGCCAGCCAGAGGGCATGGCCTCAGTCCGAGCAGTGTGAGTCACACGGGGCTGCAGCGTGCTCAGCCTTGTGAGATTTACAGGGTGATCAATGGCTTCAGCATCCTGAATTACTCTGGAGATGGTTTATTAGGAAGGGGCCTTAGGGAGCAAGGAATAGAAGGAGAGAGTAGATTCACTGTTAAAGGAAGAACTGGTACAAGGCAATTTATACATGAAAATTCAGATGCCCTTCTGAATTTCCTAAAAGCTTGAGGTATCTGAGTCCAGGGCTTTGCTCTGGGCCCTTCTCTAGAACTGATGTGCAAGTAAATCAGGCTCCTGTATGAAATCGCTCTTAAATGTGTAAGGCACCATCAATCAAAAGGTGTAATCAGCTTTCCTCTGCTCAGTCCCTGCAGAGCTATTCTTGGCATGCTGTTGGAAGAAAGCAAAGGCAGAGAGATGCTCTTTTTTTCCCTGTGAACACAGTCCCAGAGAGACAGCTACCCCACATAACGAATGCAGCCCGTATTCCCTGTCTGTAAGCCGAGTTCCACAATGTGTCATCGCCTCCTCTGCCAAGGAGTTCGACTCCCAGTGCCTAGGACCGTCAGGTCAGTGTCTGGTCCACACTAATCCACAGATATTTCTACCTCATCTGACTGCCAAATTTTTCCTTCTAATTTCTGGAACAGTGTTACCCAGACATGCCCTAAAATTTCATGAGGAAACTACAGACCAGCTACTGCCTCCACTTTCATGGACGTTCAGCTCCTCAGTGCCCCAGAGCAGCATGAAAGCAGAGCAGGAAGAGTCGTGTCCCCTCACATATGGCTGGGAAGCAGGACTTAAAATCTACTAAGCAGGACTTTTGGATGCCCTCACAATTAGCAATAGTGGAAAACATTAGTGTGTTATTGCCAGCCCCTGAGCTGGGCCACAGCCACGGACTTTTGCTGCACCTCTTCTTTGAAACAGGAGCCCTTCAATGGGCATCAGGGACCCTTGCTTATATGTGCTCACACACAGACATTTTGGTTATAGGACTGTTTTTTTGAAATAATTTTAAGGATATTTGCAGAACCAGGAGGAGATATAAAGGCAGTGGGGCCTCACAGGAAAGACAGGGGGAAGAAGGAGTGCTGGGAATTACCATAGCCAGGGCTGCAGCACTAGATTCTCCTCAGCACATTGCAGGATTTATGTCAAGGTTTCCCACACTGACATTAACCCTCTATCTACACATCAATGGCTGTGTTCCTACCGGGGTGTTTCAGAAGATACAGTGCCAAACAAAGCCTTTCAGCAAAGAGCACAGCGGTGGAATCAGATTGACCTCTCAAATTTTCTTCTGTAGTTTTGTTTGTTGTTTCAGTAAAGCCTTGCATAAGGGTAACCACACACTTTGCAAAGCCAAGATGTGTATAATTCACATATAGAGGTTACACAGTATCACTGGGAGAATGTATCCCTTCAAGAATTGTTCTAATTAGTGACTTGAGCTTTCATTTAATTACACTCTTTAATGCACATCTTGGAATTACAGAGGTGGGTGTAATTTAATTAGCCAAAAAAAAAAAAATAATCCAAGACACGTTCCTATTCCCTTAAAATATAGGTTACACTTAAGACATGATGGGGATGACACAGATATTTCCCAGGAACAAGGTCCTGGGACCTTGAGGTATACTCGGATGCAGCCCTGGGCATGCGAGCGTGAGCGTGGCTGGAGGCTGACAGCTGCTCATTACAGGCTGCCAGGGGTCTCAGCCTGGCTCCTGGAGGACAGGTGGCCACATGACAAATGGAACCCCTGACAATTAGCACTAATTGACACTCGGGTGGCCTGTCTCCAACGAGAGGTCAGGGAGCGGGTGAGCTCAGAGGCTGAGCATCCCATCCTGGCAGCGAGGGTCTGGGGTGCCACTGCTGCCACCACCACATCGCTGTGTGCAAGCACAAGACCCAGCACCAATATTTTGACAGCCCTGTGGCCCCTGACTAAAACTCTCCTGGGTTTAGGTCTGCTGTGAATGCCTTAGCCTGGCCTCTTACCCACACCAGCTCCATGAAGTTGCCGTATCATCCATGCCCTTCATCCCCTCTCCATGGATGTGCTGGCTTTCTGGAGAGCAGATGCGAGAGTCTGAGTTTGCTACCACCTCCCACTTTTCATTTTTTTCATTTAGAAACATTTCCACATTAAAAATGTGCAATAAACTGACCAGCTGCCACCCCTTGATGCTTAATCCTCTCTAATCTCGTCTGGGAACACTGAAATGTACAATTTTGCTTATTATGCAGCTTCCAAAAATAATTGAATGTAGCAAGTAAAGAGGGTAGCAAGTGAGGAAAAAAGGAAACTAACCCCTCAGCTATTTATTTATCATTTTCTAAGAGCCTGTATGGCACTCTCCCACTTCTGTGAATGATCTCCTCCTCCTTAGAGAGCACATACGGCTACTCAAGCTGTGGACTGAAGAATGCCCCTTGTCCAACACAGGCCCTCTCCATCCAGGAATGAGATAGCCCATGCCCCACAGACCTTCCAACTCCACAGCAAACAACATGGTCCTCAGGGATGGAATTAATTGGAGTTTGGATTTTATACTGGTTGGCTTGATTGACTTCATCTGAGGCCTCACAAAAGCAGTAAGTCTTTCAGAGGGGCTCCCTATAAATTTATGGCTCACAAGGCAGGGAAAAAAAATCTCATGTAAATTATACCCTTTGAAAATGATCATGAGGTATCAGGATGGCCCAGGGGACTGTTGAGGAAGTTTCATCTCTTGCTCATTTAGCATAGGTAAGTAGCAATAACTCGTTCTTCTCTTGAAGTAATGCAAAAGCTTAGGAAAAACAAAGTGTTTTATCAGTTTACCTAAACCATGCCCTGCACCAAATATGCTATGTATGTATATATCTGTCTACAGTCAGATATCTACAAGGTTTTTCCCATAAAAACCAGCAGGTCTAAGGACTGGCTGATGAATAGATACACAGACAGATTGGTGCTGTCCTTTCTTGGTGTATGGCCTTTCTTCCTTTTGCTGAGAAGCCACAGCCATATCTGGGTAATTTTGTGAAATGACGATGCCACGTGGGGAGCAATTGAAAGTGGATCTGACAGAGCCACTGGCACATTGTTCCACGTTGCTGTAGGTTGATCCTAGCTCATCTGGAGCCCCACAGCTTTGTCTTCAACAAATTTCACGGCTCCAGTCATGATTTCTAATCCAAATGTCTAACATGATCTTTTTCTATGATGTCACCAGCTTTTTCCCAGCATTCAGCTCTTCCTGACAGAAACATAAAGCCTTATCAGAGAGTCACAGAATATCTCAAGTTGGAAGGGCACAGGGCTACCTAAAACTAAATTATATAACTAAGAATGTCATCCAGATGTTCCTTGATGCCATGACCACTTTCTGGGGAGGCTGTTCCAGTGATAGATGACCCTCTTGATGAGCAACTCTATCCTAATATCCAATCTGCACTTCCCCTGATCAAATTCCTTTCATTTTCTTAATTCTTTGGAGAAAGAATTTCTCTGAGGATCTGACTATCTAACTTGTATAAAAGAGAGTTCATGGCTAAGGCATCTATAGAAAGTGAAGTATTCAGTAAAATTCAGCTTAAAAATATTATTTTCCAGTGTAGCTGTGTATCCCTTGTCCCAGTTCTGAGAAAAATTGAGCCTTTCTTTTTCTTGTGCTGGGCAAAAGCTATAAAAAAGCTGTATAGAAAGCTCTGGAGGTCGGGGTCCTCTCTCAGTCATCTGCAAACCATCTAACAAAGTCATCTGTTCTTCACAAAGTGCAATATTAAGAGCATATTGTTTCACACATGCTGCTTATCATTTTCCACTTTGAAACAAGCAGCTACAAGCTCTTTTAGAGGAGCATTTTAGTGGTAGCAAAGACAATCAACTTGCAAAAAGTGACTGATTGTTACAGTGCTAGTTTGCATTTCATGTCACCTTGCTTTCAAGTTCTCATTAATTACATTACATTAATTAATTAAGCCTGATAGCACACCTGTTGTTAAGAATTATCCATACTTTCTAGTTAGAGACACCAAAAGAGAGCTATTAGAAGGCTTGCTTAGAATCTATATTAAAACTGAAAACTAGTCCAGTTTTATACTAGACCCAGATAATATCTGTGTGAATACATGGTCTCCCTCTATTGTTTCCCATTGTACCCAAGACTTCCTAGCTTCTAAAAATAGAGGCAGCATCAAAGGAGTCGTGCTTTCCCTTCCCAGTATGCAGGAGAAAGCTTGGTTTATTTATGTATGCAAGAAAATTACTGCAAAAAGGTGACAATTGTGAAAACTCCTCTGTTTTCAAGCTTTTTTGGTTCACCTCAGCTGGGGCAGGCCTCTGGAGCTGGCCCTTGACTTCTGTCTGGGGCAAAGGCAGTGCCAGTGCAGGTGGCTGAGCCCCCATGGGAGGGTTTAGTGTGTGATGGTAAGAGCTGGACCAGCCCCAGGCACTGGTGGAAAGAGCAACAGATGGAGGCTGCAAGTGGCCAAATCCTCACCTGGCCTTTCCTTCCTGCAGTGCTGCAGAGCAGAGGGAGTCAGGCTGGCTCCCTTTTCCCTGGCCCCCATGCCTGTGGTGGACAAGAGTGTGAAGACCAGCCTCCCCTCTCCCACCCAGTGCAGCTCAGCCTCGCCCATGCCCTGGGAAGCCCAGCTGTGGGATACAGCTCTTTGTGCCACACAGGAATGCCCTTTACAGACAGGGCTGGATGTGTCAGCCAAGCATGAAGATGATGGGGACACAGGCCATCTCATCCCAGTCCCTGTGTCACCTGTTACAGATTTCCTAGTAATTCCCTCTAGGGAGAAATGGGTTGCCAGCTACATCTAGATGAGTCCAGAACCACTCTGGGCTGTGGCCCACCTCAGTCTTGGTTTCTGTCCCAAAGAAGGGGCCATTCAGCCCTTTCATGGCTTCCTCCCAAACCAGAAAAGCAACCCAGATAAACAAAGTCTCCTTGCTGACGGGTTGGGCGTTGAAGGGCGTGTCCTCCCAACACCCAAAACTTCAACAGCCCAGCTGCACCCTTTCCATTATTTGCCCCTCCATCTCATTTGTTGCACATGATGAAGGCATTCCTGTTGCCCAGGTGGCTCCTCAAAGGCAGAACAGAGGTAAGGCACCATGCTCACACATCCTCCTTCCTCTCCAGCAGTGTCCTTGCATAGCTCTGATGCCAGCAACTGAGTACTTTCCAGAGAGTTGATTTGTGAAAAGAAACTGTATCGATTCAAGGGGTGTGCAGCAGTAATTCTGTCATTCGGCTTCGACTCTGCACAATCACACTTCATTTTCAGTCTCCAAACAATAAATAAATATAAAATGAGCATTGGCTTAAATAGCATTTAACACGCGTGACTTCCCAAAGAACAGCATAAAAGCAGGATCCATTGCTGCCTTTCCCTTATGTGAATCAATGGGAAATGCTGAATGAGTTAAGAAAAGCAAAGAATAAAAAAAAAAAATAGATTATTGTTAGAACAGGGGGCTTTCTGCACTGCTTGTGCTGTATATCCATGATCCTTTTGTGTCCCTTTTTATCCTACCCTGGAATGGAATTAGCTTTCAGTCTTTCCTTTTTTTTTTTTCCTTAAATTTGATCTTATTCAAATCAGCCCCTTAGCAGGTTGGCTGAATTCTTGAAAGCCTAACACAGCCTGCAGATGTCTGTCTGTGCAGCCACATGGCAGAACCAGGCTTTGGGGGTCCCCAGAGCATCACGCGGGACCGGGAACTTCTTGGTGCCGGTTCCAAAAATCCATATCCCTTTCCAGTTCATTACAAACACCTATTGTTTGCCATATTTATCTGCCATCACTGCTGTTTGTTAGCAAATGGAAAAAGAAATGCCAGGACTAAATTTCAGCCTGCCCTTAGAATAGTGGAAAGGGGCTACAGGAATTGAATGACAGATGGTCTTTGAATGATATACAGAACCTCTGCCCCTGGGCCTGCTTTGGAGGAGCTGTTTTGGATTGTTGCTCAGAAGAGTGGGAGGTTGTTGTGTGATATGTGATTATTCCATAATAATTTTAATTATTTTGCCTGTTTTCAAACAATAGTCTCAGCCTTTTTTAATTTTTACACTCACTGAGTTGTGACACGAGCATTCTTTCCTCTGTGTTAGCAGGGATTAAAATCAAACCCTGTATCCCTTCCCATTTTTTTTTTCAAATAATCCATGTTTAAATAAATTACCTCAGCCTGGAAAAGTGAGTTACAGGGCATTCTCCTGACATGTGTGGCAGAGAGAAAAGCGAAGGGCTGGGGAACAGGGCTGGGGGGATGGGGAAGGTTTTATTGTGTTTTGCAGGATGAGATTGTCACCGTAACAAGTTTCAAGAAGAGCTGCTCTTTAACTCCTCTTCCTCGGCACAGAGAGCGCAGCTCTGGGAACCTCATTTACATGCATATGGGTATCTGATTGGATCTGTTCAAAGGTACAGTAGGAGTCAGTCAGATTGAATATGATGTGCATATAAATGAAGTTCCCAAAGTGGGGTGTGATGCTTCAGGAGAGACAGGGAAAATATGCTGTCTCTGCTTCATCCAAAGTCCAATAGAAACTTGGGGATTTTATTTTTTTTAACTGGCTTGAGATAAGCAAGAGTGGAAGCCAAAAAAAATACATATATATGTACAAATATATATGTATATATGTATGTATGTATGTATGTATGTATGTATGTATGTATTTCCCCCCTCCCCATTTATTGAATTTACATCTTAGGCCAAACACCATCACTGGAACCCCATAAATGGCATTAGCTCTGAGTTACCAGAGCACACATTTGGTTTGCAGGACAACTGCACCCACACCCCTGCACGGGGCACAGTTGCAGGGCTCACCTCCCTTGCAGCACATGTGCCTCACTTCCATCCATCCCTCTGCTGACAAGCAGGGATATGAGGAAAGCTGTTGGGCTTTGCTAGGCTTTGCTCTTTCTTTCAGTAGATCCTGCTCAACCAAAGCCACCCCTCACAGTTTTTTGGCTAATCAGGGGGCAAGCAGCATGTGGCTTTGGCTGAGCTTTGTGCTCGGGTGCAGGCAGGAAGCATGGGGCAGTTAGAAATGCCAAGCAAATATGTTGCTTAGGAGGAGATTTGATCCACCCTCAGGAGCTGGTATGCTCCAAAAGTGATAGGAATTATCAGAAAAATGCAGCACCATAAAAGGTAAAGGGCTAAAGGGAACTCTTCTCCTAGTAAAATAATCATTAGCTAAAGCTACCTTTCCAGAAAGCACTGAATTTAAATTATACTGCAGTGCTAACCTGGGACAGGAAACAACAGTGTGCCTACAAGCCAGGACTCCTTTGGTTTGTGAAGTCTTCTGACCTTGCCAGTGTGCCAGGATTTGGGACACACCCCCATGGCACATGAGTGCACACCAGACCCTTGGGAGAGCTGCATAGTCCCAAGGTGTCCCAGCCCTCTCTTCACAGCTGGGATAATAGCCCCATGGAGCCTGGGAGATGCCATGGGGCCACAAGGATGTGTGCTTTCCCTGAGCCTGGCTCCTGTCCTGAGATGTGGCAGCCAGGGCTGAGGGGAGGGGGCTGCAGAGGCAGTGTGAGCTGTAGGCAAGGGGATCCTGCACCTCACCAAGGACACCCTCTGTCATATCTGCAGGTTCATTTTCAGCAGATCTCTGTCTCACTGCAGCAGGGCCTCACTGCTACTGCAGCTAATGCCCAGCTGAAATTCAGATTGTTCCAGTCCCACCAGCAAGGAGAGCCTGGGGAATGTACTCTGCCTCCACAGGGAGACATGCTGGTGGATGAAATCTTACAGGGCACTCTTGGGCCACAAGCAGCAAGCCCAGCAAGCAGAGACCCACCTGTGGAAATAAAAATACTGTGTATTCCTCTCTCCTCAGTGTTACAGGAAGGCAAGAAGAAAAAGCTTACATAGTGATGAGGATGCTCTGGCAAACATCAGGAGTACCTTGAACCTAGATGCCATAGTTTCAAAACCTTAAATCCACAGCAATGCACATCTCTAAGAGAAATTGCTCCAATGCAAACTGAAAAACTAAACTTCAAAGCTGTCTCATTTTTTTTCATTTTTTTTCTTTTTGTTTTTTTTTAACCTTCCAAGACATGTATCCTGGTCTGGGTGTTTCTCATAAAACATTAGATAATATCAAACATTTCAAGCCATCATTGAAAGGAATTTACTGTACAGCTTTAGGGATACTACCAGACATAAAGAGACACAAGCAGAACACTGAGCACTGGTGAATACAACAGAGAGACATTTCCATTCCTGCTGCTTAAAAAGTATTCATTTCTGTAAACTTTGGGCTACTTGTTGTTTGTGGTTCAAATCTAAAGAGCTTCATTTTGCCTTTACTTTAAAGCTGCACTTTGAACTCCTTTAGAAATACCCTATGAAAAGCAGAGCAGGTATCAGGCCTTAATGAAAGGGCCTAAACTCCAGTGTTTGTGGAAAAATATGAAGGATGGCCACTGCTAAAGAGAGAGCTTAAAGGCAGGAGCACATCTGAATTTTTATCCACGGTACAGATGACAAAATAAAATCTTGTACAACTCACCAATGACACTAAGATTGGTGGAGTGGTAAACAAGGAGAGCAGCTTATTGTTCCAGGCGGATGGGAACTGCCTGCATGGAGGGTTGCAAGTCAGCAGTGAGCATTTTAAGACAGGAGAAGGAAGTGTAATTCAGGTAAGACATAGGGGAGCAGAGAGCAGGCTCTGCCTGGGCCTGAAGAAATGCTCTGAACCACTGAAGACAAGAGCCCCTAGAGAAGCTCTCATAGCAATGATATTGCAGAAGGGACAGTGTGGGTTTTGTATGTATAAAGAAATACCTGGTAGAAATCACAAACCATCTTGCCTCCACAGTCCTAGATACCAATGTCCATCTCTGGAGAAGACTCCAAAGGGTCCATATACATATAAATTAGATATGAAGCAGGGCCAAGAAGGGCTTTTCAGCTTCTCCTATGTGGGCACAACACAGATGATGAGCAAGAAGCAAGGCAAAGCACTGGGACTCCAAGTTTGTATGTTAGATGCCTGGAGACTTTTCAGAGAAAAGGAAGCATAAGGGTGTAATGTACAGGGAATTTGTGTGGTTTGAAGGAGTCTTTTATCATCCATAAAATGTCCCTGAGTCTGAATTGCAGCACCAGCAATTGGAAAGTTACAGTGGATACCCAGCACCCACTTACTGTTTATAATGAGCCTGGAGATGTCAGTGGCAAATCAGCCACTTGCCAAAACCCTCTGTCAGGTTGCTGATAATAATCTGAGGTCATGGGCAATGAAGTATGGGGCAGAGATCCTCGCTTTTATGTTTCCTTGGAGATAGGCTACTGTCTTATATTTGTCCCTGCTTCAGTCAGGGCACTGGACTAAATGACCTCCCGAGGTCCCTTTCAATCTGATTTATTCCATGATTCTAGCGTGACACCTTATAAAAAGTGAATATCTAGTCACAGACCTCAGCCCCAGACCTTGCAGGGTTTTTCTGTCCATCACCCTTGTAAGTTCCCAGCTGGACCACTCTTACCACTGAAACACTGCAAGTGCTTCTGTGATAAATGGAATTGCATGTAAGGAAAGCATGATTTTGGTTTATAACATAATCTGGGATTATGTTATAAACACTTCTACAAGAAAAAAGAAAGTACTCCTGGGGAGCAATGGTCATTCATCATTATTTCAACATTCAGAAAGAGTTTTGCAAATAGTTACACGCTGTGTTTATATAAAAAAAACTTAAACCATACCATACATATATGATATGCATAATATTGCTTCCTTGAATTGGCCAAATATAAGAGAGATTGTTAGGTGTGAATATAAGTGGTTGCCTAAGTAAAAATTCATATTGAAGTTAGGGATAATTACCCTAGATCTAGCTACCAGCATTAATAATATAAACAACAACAATTAGGAGATTTTTCCCAGTTCATCATATCTAAGGCTTAGATTTTAGTCTAACATTAATCCACATTGTTTAAATGTGGATGTGCTGCTCTTCCACGTATAATCCACCTGGAACAACGAGAAAAACCAGAATCAGTAACCAGTGGTGCTATTAATTATCCTTCATGGATTAAATGCTTCAATTTCACTGAGCTATCACCCTGTAACCCTACTGCTCAGGAAGTTTGCACTATCTTTCCTTGCCCAAACAAGCTGAATCACATCATTTTTTTCATAGAAATGCTAACACAGTTCAAGGCATTGTCTATGTAATGTTGTTCCTGGGAGCCTGTGACTGAGAGAGAGCAAAATGTCTGTCCTGAGGGTTTCCAATGAAGGGCTCAAATGGAGTAGAAAGTCAGAGGTCCTGAGAGGTCTTTTGGTAAAGGTTGTTTGCTATGCCTTTGAGCAGAGTCCTAAACTGCAAGAGAAGCAGGATATTGGTGGGTTTTTTCTCTGTTTAAGGAGCCCAATCCTGTTGAAGTTATTCAGACAGTTCTGATTTTGAAACAATTTTTCCTGACTACCATAACTGTCGATTTAATTTCTTATTTGTAATAACTTGATTAAAATTCATTGACATTTCACCTGGAGGTCAGAGGAAAAAAAAAAAGTGTTACTCAGACCTTACCTTGGACTTGATCCTACAGATTGAGTAAGTAGGGAGGTGGCTTGTGTGAGGACTCCTGGAAAAGATCCTTAGTGGAATTAATTAGTATTACATGTGCTAATATTTCTTGCAAGTAATTGGCATATTTTCTTGTAAATCAGTTCAGAAACCAGCTGAAATTAAGTGATGCAATGGATTTGGCTTTACTTTCTCTTTCAGGTTGGTGATGTGGGAACACACAGGATCTGCTAGCAGAAAAGACAGGCATTTCCCTAATATTTTCCCATTTTCCCAGGCACCCTGGTAGTCCTTCTCCCCCTCTATCAGACCCCATCATCATCTTGCCTCTTAATTTCCTCAACAAACCCAAGCAGCAAGAGCTGGTACTGAGAAAAAATATATTCTTACTGAATGCTGAACAACTGTATTTTATTTGTGAAGCCCCTTCCACCACAGACAAGGTACTGGGACACTATTCACTAAGATTTAACTGCAGGGTTTAGGGTTTGTCTTCTGCTCCCTGCAGAATCTTTTTTTTTTTTTTTTTGAGTTTTTGTTATTTTAGCTGCTAAAAAGCTATCTTTTCCTGACTATTTGCAAACCCATGCATACATGAATATACACACAGAGGTGGAAAAAATTTGCAAACAAAAATTTGCAAATTCTAATTGATTAGAACATATGTTCTCTTCCTTTATGAAACTATGCCCAGTCTGTATTTTTAAAGTCAGCTTGTTAATCAGTATGAACACTGACATAAAAAGTCAGTATGTAAAAATGGGCAATTCTGGAAAACTGCAAAATAAAAGTACAGTATATATAGATTTAATAAACACAAGAATACAAAGGATATGATTAAAATGTAGTATTTGTTATTAAAATATATCAAAGGCTAGTTGTTCATACATATGACTCATCTCTACTAGAAGCAGAAATGGTCAGAAAATGTATTGCTTAGCAAAAGTTTGCTTTGACTGTAAATAACTGCAGGTGAAATCATAGCCAGTTCTGTGAATTTCCTTTTTTTTAAAAAATCAGCATTGTGATGTAAGAATGTAATTTGGAATCTAAAAATTTTACTCTGTGTTTATTTGAATTTCATTTAAGTGCAAATAATTACATATTTACATGGTCAGACTATGAATGTTATTTTAATAATTATGTTATCTTCATGGCAAATTGACATTTTAAAATGTCATATAAAAGCACAAATTAAAGAGGCTAGTTTAGTACAATAAACATGATGTGTGACTGAGAACAGGTACTTTCAATTTTCTTCTGTTAGCCTAGTAATACTTAATTAAGCTATTTTGGGGATAAATAAAACTGTTTCAAACCAGTTTATTAAAATGCACAAACAGAAGAGAGTTTGATCCAGCAGAAAAAGCTTCAATCCCAGATAAGTAGCAAAAACCCTATTAAAATTTCACAACTTCAATCACTATTTTATATGATACTCCTTTAAGTAAGGAGCATAAAATTTATTTTAAAAAATAAATACAATTGGAAGAATTTACTTTTCAGCGTGAAAGTCCCCAAAATTTTCAAAAGGCTCTTGAAATAATTCCTATTTCATGGAGAAATTGAAGATGTTTGACATGACAAGGCAAGGCAAGGCTTATTACCTTTAGCATATTGATGTGTTATACTGCAAATGGAAGAAAACCACTCTGAATGGTGACCCCACACCCTGATTCCTTCTCATGGACTGTGTTCAGTGCTCAGCTGCTCTTGCTGGCAGAAAACGCCTCTTCCCCATATCTGATACACACCTCCATGACTTCTCTGATCTCCAAAGGACGCCCAGATAACTCAAATACCTCCCATTCTTGTTTACAGTGCATTAAAATTACCCCATGTCCTTGCTTTTATTTCTTCTTCAGAGGAAACAAAGATAACTGTGAGATTTTTTTTCCTCCAAAGGTCGTGTTTGCTGTGCCTGTTCCTGCTGCCCTTCCCTGGCCCCTCCTCTCTCCAGAATATGTCACCAATGTCACCAGTCTCCAGTGCTGAGCACCATGCCATCTGAATAGCTGCATACTAACACTGAATGTGTGGCTTTAATTACTCTTATGTAATGCTCTGGATGTACATTCATCATTACAACCTCCAGCTCCTCAGCTGCCAAACTGTTCCCTTGGCAGTTATTCCCTTCCTTGCGTTTCTGCAGTCAATCACGCTTGTGAAGTGTAGGAGCCTGCATTCATCAAAGTCCACTCCGTTTTTGCAGTTAAATTCCTAAAATATTCAATGTAATTCTGAATTCTAGCCCTGCCCACCAATGCACTTGAAGTGTTTCTCAGTTTGGTATTTCTCTAAGTCTCCCAATTCCCTGCAATCAGTGCAGACCTGCAGGGCAGCAGTGAAGGGTTGCCTGCTTTCTTTGGCCAGCGTTCCAGTTAGCCATTCACCCACCTGCCCACAGGCCATTGTTTTTTTCTAGATTTGCTCATGAACTTGTCGTGTGATACATGACATCCAGGAATCAAGATCTATCCCAAATATCATTTTTCTTTCTTCATGAGGTCTGTTACCCATAAATCTGGATATATTTGGCTTGATGAGGCAATTACTGGTTATTGGATGCTTTTTTTGTTGTTATCTAGATGGCTGATTCATTAGCAAAAGGATCAAATAATAAAAAAAAAAAAATTAAAAAATATTATAAATTTAATCAAATGATATAAATTTAATCAAATAATTAAGTCATAATTTGTCTAATTCCTCAACTCCCTCCTTCTCTTTTAAAGAGAGACAATAGATCCCCAAGCTGCCATCACCCACACTTCTGAAGTTGCCCACTCACTTCCCAAAGGCCTGCTAATTCTCCAGCTCCTTCAAGAAGCTCCCAAGCTATTCAGCCCTGACTTGTCCAGCTGTTTTGAAATGTCATGATTTTCATGTAAATTTCTTTCAGATTTTAGCCAGTGTCCTTAGGCATTAGTTACTCTTATTAACTGCTTTAGCCATCTCATTTAATCCTTCATGAAATACAAAGAAATACCAAAACCTTTGCCATTCTTGGTTCCCTTCTTGTTAGATTTTCCTCATTGTTGAAGACTGGACTGACATTTTTGTCTTGTCTTCCTCTTACCAGTTGCATATTTTCAGAATCATGTATCTTTTAAAATGAACTTTGTTTGCTGCACTTCCACTTAACTCAGCAAACAACCTCTAAAGATAATTTTTATTTTAAGAGGTGAGCACAAAAGGAAAATGCAATTGCTTTCCATAACATAATCAAATAGAGGTTTTTCAAAGTTCCCATGTCAGTTAAATATGCCATATCAGTAGTGGCATGGTGAATGCCAATGAAACACCACTGTCATGTTATACCAGCATCATTCTGCTGGTAAATTTCCCCATGTGGACAAGTCTTTAGCAGTATTTCCCAGTGTTCCTCCCACTGTGAGTGACATTTCATAGAGCTGAGTAACCTTGAAATGACCCCAAACCATGATGGAGCGTGGCAAAATTGTGAAAATGCTGAGACTTTGAACATGAATTATGTTGGATTTAAATACATCTTTCTTTTATTAATCTAGTGGAATTAGGAAGCTATTAAATATAGCAGACCAAACAAAAAGAAGCCAGGAACTGTCACAGAAAAAAATTATTCCAGTCAAAGTAGGACCACCAGGCTAAAAAATCTCACTGCAAAATACCTACAAGGTTACAACTATTAGTACACCTAGACCCTGGTCATATTATTCCATATGATGATAAATGCAAGTTGTGCATATCTTTTTTTTCTGGGAAATGGTTTTTAATAATTATCATAATCATATCTATCTCTAAATACCATGTAGTTTCTCTGTTCTTGCCAGCCTGTAGCCCTTTTAGCTGGCTTTTGTGTTTGCCTTGACAAGCAGTGGCTTCCCAAGCTGGGAAGGGTCTGAGAACATCTTCAACTTTTCCTCCTGCTCCAGAAATGATTGCAGAAAGCCACTAAACTTGGCTGAGGAGGCAGCAAGTCAAGTTCAGGGTGTCTTTATCTTGGCTGTCCTTCAGCAATGTCACCTCAGCTGCATTGAAGTAGATGGCATTTGCTCCCATGTGTCAGTCTTTGTAGAAAATATTCAGAATTACAATAAAACTTACAACTCTTCCTTCTGTTTGCAACTTTCAGGTGCAAAATGGCCAAACCATCATGCTCTATTCAGTAAATTCTCAGCAAATGATACATATAGAGAGAGAGGAAACTCCCAGTCATAAATTAATTGTGCAACAATGGAGGTCACATCTTGGATATCTGCTCACTGGAAGAATCTTCTACTGCAAATTTTCTTCCCCAAAACCTGGAAACTTATCAGGGTGGGTGATAAACAAATAGCAATAAGCAGGACTCCATCCAGTTGGTATTTGAATGCCTGCAAAGATGGAGATCCCACATGCTCTCTGGGCAACCTGTACCCCTGTCACCCACATAATAAAAAAAACACTTCCTGATGTTCAAGAGGGACCCTCCTGTGTTTCAGTTTTGTGTCCATGGTCCAGCCACTGGGTACCACTGAAAAATGTCTCAGTTCTTTGCACCCTCCCTTCTTTATACCTTTTCTGTTATTCAGGTTGAACATTCCCAACTCTAATTCCTTTGTACAGAAACTCATCAACTTTAAATTGCAGTCTTAAAAATAGACTTAACTTAGACACTCATCTGGCATGGGCCCTCTCCAGGACACCTTTGAGCTACATCAGCAGACCACTACAGAGAAGACTTGGCTGTTATGGGCTCTGCAGTATCTATTTGGGGTTCAAATGGGAGGCTTGCAGTTGCAACACCTTCCATCCAGCCTAGGAGTGGTAAAATTCCATTTGTTTAAAAGATTTGTCTCTATACTTGATCATGTTCCTTGCTTTCTCTTTGATAATGCTCGTTTTGTTCTCACATCTTTTTTTCATGATTTTAAAATGGGTGGGGGGGAGATACTTCACAGAAAAAAAATATATATATATATTAGCAAAAAGAGTTTCATGCAACTATAATTCCATTTAGATCACTGTCAGTGACAGGCAGAATTTACTTAAAGATATTTTCTGTGCTTTACGGTTACTCATTCATGCAAATAAAGATAGCCCTTGAAGCCAAGTCACCTTGCCCTCTCAATCATCCACCTTGCCCTCCAGAGCTCTGGGGGGAATGCTAAATTAAAATCTGTCTGCTCTGGCAGAGGTGGTTTTTTTGATATAAAGCCAGAATAATTATTCAGACATATGTTTACAGCTGCAAGGTTATATTTTGCTGAAGATTTTTTAAAGTGAAAATGTAAGTTGGTTGCTAAAGGGTTTTCTGTTTAATCACTGCAGAGGTATGGAAGACAGGAAAATTTGTGAATTTATCCTCTTTCATCTCGGTCCTTGTGATTTGTTTGTGTGGCTCACTTTTTTTTTTTTTTTTAATAACATAAAATTTTGGAGGGTCAAAAACATTACCAAGTCATATTATTTAAAGAGTTTCATTCTATTTTTGTGCATAGAAACATAGTTTTTCCTCTTTTTTGCCTTCTGTGATGATAATAAACACTGGTCAGAGTAAAATTAAACATTACAGGAAAATTGTGTTAGTCATGTTAAGAAGAGTTCAATGAAGGGCTTCAAACAATATTTTGAGTTGTTTTGCAGCAGTGAAAATTAGCTGGAAGGATGACAAATGCAAATTGAGAAATGCCTAGTTGGAATTTACAAACTGTCCTGTAACGAAAAGAGATCCAAACTTTAATTTTTTAACTGTAACAATCCTTGAAGCAACAAGAGCAGAAGAAACAGAAGGGGAAAATTCTCAAAAGGAAGGCAACTTTGATGATTTAACGGCACTCATGTTGCAGAAACTTTGCAGGAGCAGGTAACATAATACAAAACAAAGCTTCCTCAAATGTGGCAGGATTCCACTCCAGGTATTAAACTCCCAAGTAGAGAAGCACCTCAAGAAACTGTCTGTCGTCATGCTAACTTAGTGAGAGACGTGAAATACCTCTCTCTGCATGTTCCTCCTCACTTTTCATTTAGCCCTCTTCTCAGTTAAGCTGGAGCTTTCAAATGATGTCTGTTGCAAAGCAGGTCTGAATAGTTTGGCAGACTCCCTTTCCACCTCAACAGCTGGAACACATATATGATGCATGAGAGACATAGTGCATCCTGATTTTTGCCTCTCTCTTTCATCTGTGTGTTGTCTAGCCACTCCTGAAAGAAAAACAGTTATAGTCAGATCAGTGGTTTTCAGACATTCACCCACCTTGGGGTTTTCCACTGCCCTGGAAACCCTGCCTTGTGAAGCTGCAAAGTCAGGAAGTTGTTGGTCAGGAATGCCAAGGCTCTGAGCAAGTGGAAGATGGAAACACTGGAAAAAGCTCAAGTCGTAGTAAACATTCACAAAACTTGCCTCATAGTAAAAGATTCCAGAATCTTATTTTTTATAGATTTTTTTATTATGTAAATCATATAGTTTATAGAATACACATTATATAAATTATAAATAATGCTGCATATTATTTAAACAAACATACTTAAGAAGTGATTGACTGCTGCAAGCAGGGACCTTGAAGATCTCTTATGCTGCATGGCTTTTTGGTTCAGCAGGAAAAGGCATCCAGGTGTTCGAAGCCAAAGCTAGAGAAAAAAGTATAAACATATTTTTTTTAAAGGAGCTTCATTAATATCTAAAACAATCAGGGGGTGAAGTTTTATGAATCTCTCAAAGCTTTCATTTGAGGATTGGATAAGTTTCTGAAGGTGTAGGAGCTATCTGGGCATAGAGACTGGAGAGGAGCCTGGCTTGTGTCCTGAGAGGTCACACGAGCTGGTCACTGCAGGTTCCTCTGTCCTTGCAGTCCCATGGAATCAGAGACACTGTGAAAAGAGTTTCAAGTTTCAATAAGCTTGCAGACAGAGAAAAATTACCTGGAGTCTGCTATGAATTCTTACTTCAAACCACGAATCACTTTCAAAATATCTTTGAAACTAGGCCATGTTTTGTGGGTTGAGAATAGGCAAAAGGAGGAAAAAATTATTACAATTAATTCAGAGAAAGTCTGCTTGTTTATTTTCTTCATCTCTCTGTCTCATAATACATTACACATTGTGAGGTTGAAGCCTTTAGTGTAACCTAATAATCAAGAGTATTTGAGAAAAAATGTGCGCAAAGAAACTTTTTCTCAGTTATAATCTCTAAGCCTGGATAATGGCATTACATTTTTGAGACACCGAGATCAACATTGCAACAGCCCATTCCAAGACCTATCAGCTTTCATTAACACAGCAATTCATCCTTGCCTTAATCTTTCTTCTTAAACTACTCAAACTATGAACCAAATAAAATGTCTGTATCCACATGGCTTAAGTTTTACTAAAGTCTGATATTTAGCTCAGGGTCTGATTCACTAAAGCATCTGCCTGCCAGTCTAGATTTGTACATTGATTTTCAGGTAAGACATCTCTCTTTAAAAGACCAGACTTCATACTGGAATTTAACACTGAGTACAGAAAAAGGTGTACTGACATTCAGTTCAGGGGCTTAATGAATCAAACCAGAATGATTCAGACCTTATCAGCCTCAGTTATATGTTGTTTCATCTTCTCCCCGGCCCATTTAATTTAAGAATAATCTTTTGTCACAATTATTTTTTTCAAACTTAGGAATCAGGTGGACTGCAACCAGGGCCAATTTCTGATACATTTTTTTTCTTCTTTAATAAAAAGTCAAGGTACTTTCCAGTCTTTCTGAAAGAAGCTCATAAAAGGTACCTTTTCTTTTTTTAAAGGAATAGATTTCTGCTCTTTAAAGATATTGCAGAGAGTTGTCCTCTTCTTCAATTGAAAAGTAGACAATGTTTGATAGAGAAATTCCAGCCTCAACCTGTGGGCTGATGTTTTCAAGGTGTCTAAAACACCCTGTGTTCTATTTCAACTGTGTTACATTGTGAACTGGCAAGGAGCTGGGTTATCTGTAGCAGTGCAGAGGGACACCACAGAATCATTATAGAGTCACAGAATGGTTTGGGTTGGGAGGGACCTTACAGATCATCTTGTTCCAACTCTTCTGTCATGGGCAGGGACACCTTTCACTAGACCATGTTGCTCAGAGCTCCATCCAACACAGCCTTGAGCACTTCCAGGGATGGGGCATCCACAACTTCTCTAGGCAATCTGTTCCAGTGTCTCATCTCCCTCGTGGTAAAAAGTTTCTTCCTAATTATCACCAGACCTCCTGCTTTTCAGGTTGGTACTGCAGTCCTGTAAACAGGCACTGCTGTTGTCACAGAAAGAAAAACCTCTTTTGAGAAGAGTTATTTAAATCCAAAGCAAATCCTCAAATTTATTTCCATGGCATTTATCAATAACACTCATTTACAGAGAGTCCTGTGAGCATGTGTTGCTAAAAATATGGGTCAGGACAGAAGAGCTGGGGAGTACAATTGCACCAAGTCATACAGAGAACACCAAATATTTGCCTCCCTTCATGACCCACCCTGGGAATCAACCATCAACCTTTGAAGTAGTGTTCCAACCCAATCCCTTCCGTCGCTGAGAGTAATTCCTTATTCCCTGAGTAGCCTTGCTGATGGAGAGGTAAGGAAGTGTGGAAAACCTTTGCCTGCACAGCAACCTAAGGAGCTTTTGAGCCTCCAATCTGTTAATAACTAAGCAAGGTTATTCCAATGGCAAGCCCATTGGAATCATTGTCTGCACACAGGAGCTCATAGACACGCCTATCTGCCTACATATATGTACATACACATACATGTGGCACTTACACACTCATCAAATCCAGCTGATTGGATGGGATGATAAATTTCAAGCAAGATTTTTTGCAAAGAGCCATCCAAATATGTTGCAACAAACAGAGGAAAAGAAAGAGGCAGAGCAAGCCATGATCTGCTACGAAACATCTCTCTTCCTCAGCCTGCAGCCCTCTCAAACAGCACCGCAACTCCATGGAGCTGCCTCTACATCAAGCAAAACAACATGGTGTTCTCCACAAGTCACAACATGAAACTCTTCACTGCATTCTGACAGCCATCCAGCTCCATCCCAAGCCTGAGTCCCTCTCCTGAAATGGGATTTACCTCCTTTCCAAAGGCCCAAGATCTCTGTGCTCTCCCTAATACAGCCTCTTGCCCAGAGAAGATGAGCAAAGTTGCAGAGCTAAGTAAAGCCACACAGACACCTTGAGGTATGACCACAAGGAGACACAGGCTGGTGCAGATGGCATTTATTTCACAGCTGTGCACTGGAGAGGCAAATGTTGGAGCTGCCTGGTGTGTGAAGAGACTTTTCTGTCTCTCAGAACATTGGTATATGTTAGCAGCAGAGTTTTCATAGATATCCAGAGACAAAGACTCGTGACTTTTTGCTGTCTCCCTTAAAACCACTGGAGGCCTTTGAGCAGGTAATACTTCCACCTCCCTCCGCTGTAACTGGCACCACAGTGCTTGACAGACTTGTAAAACCATAGGCAACTCAAGTTAATATCATCCCTAGGGATATATGGAACTTGCTTGTAGCAGGTGTTATTTAGCTTTTGAAGTTCCTGAAATTGCCCAGAAGTTAAGGAAGAGAGAGGAAATTTGCACAAAACATGTTAAAATACTTTTGGGGGTGTAGAGAAGGCAAAGATACTGAAAGCAGTGCCAAGCAGATAATGGTAAAGCATTTAAATTTCAACATTTGAAGCTTCAGATTAGCTGGCTATGGTCAAATTTTCAGTCTTAGAAGCTAAGTAATAAGATCTAAATGTGGACAGTGCAATTAAACCCTTGTATTTAGAAGCCAAAAAAGTATAGCTGTTTGACATCTCCTGAAATGAGGTGAATGTGTGTGTTAAGTACTTACAGACTCTAGTAAGCTCCTGTAGTTTTAAGAGAGACACAGTACCTCATCCTTAATCATTCATGTCTTAAACCAGTTTGCAAAGATGCCTCAGGTGAACTCAGAAGAAAATAAGCAGGACACAGATCTGAATTTTAAAGGTACATACACAGTCTCGTGCTGCAAACAAAAGTTAAAACCAGAAAACAGGTATTAAACCCAGGATTCTGTCTTATCAAGTGATACAGTGGTGGTTCTCTGAATTAGAGTTGTAGCAGCCCTTGCAGAGGAAGTATATTTTCTATAGCAGATGGAGAATTTATGTTCTACAATGATGGAGTCTAGGTAAAGAAAACCATTACTAGTAGACCACAAATATATGGATGAATGAGACAAGACCTATTTTGAAGAGGAAATTTTTGTTAACTAATTAAGGAGATACAGATAGCCAGCAGAGTTGCTCAGAGTAACTGGGACCAAACAGAAATTGCAAAATGTGTCTTCACTGTTTGAAGAGCCTTTTTCACAGAAACCAGGTATGTGCTCTCCATAGCAAAGGATTGCCCAACTCACGTTTCCTATGTCCCATCCATGAGGATGAGCCCTCAGTCAGCTGCATTAATCAATGTCCCAGTATATGCCAGGCCCTCAGAACACACCTGGTCTGGGTGTGACAAAAATGGCCTTGAAACTGTGTGACAGCATTAAACATCTCACCATGCCCCTATGAGATGGAGCAGAATTTTGTGATAATTCCAAGGTGGCTGATACCATTTGGACAAGGAACAAAATTCCTCAAAGACAAATTCACACTGGATTCCTGTCCTTCACTTAGACTCAGACAGACCAACCAGCAAAACTTATTAAACTTCTGGGCTATATTTATCTGCAATCAGATGAAAGAATGACAAGAAAAATAAAGGCAGCCTAGGCAAGCAATCCCTGCCATTTAAAAACTTTCAGTTGAAAGCCTATGTTAAGTTTCTGGATAACTTTTTTTTTTTTTTGTCCTAATGAAACTTTTCATTCTTGTGCTCAGGACTGTGCAGAAACTTCAGTGCCTGAAGTATACTGGCATGCCCCAACTGTCTCGTAACTTCTCCTCCTCCTCCTCCAGCCCCCTTAAATAGCAACCCTTAAATAACCAAAGTTTCTTCAACTTTTTTCAGCATTTATGTTACAGCACCTGACCAAGCCAGCCTGATCATGGAGAAAGAAAGAAACAGTGTTCATTGCCTCATCTACTTTCCTCTCTCTGCACGATATAACCAGCCTGGATAACACTGGAAGCCACAAGCCTGGTGTGCATCAGTCTGATATGAACCTTTACTGATCATGTTTATCCAGCACCTACTCGGTTTGATCTGCATACCAAGCCACATGAAGGCTGTGAGGCAGAAAGTGCATTTCAAAAATGTGATTTTCCTTTCAGATAAATGCGTTTTACTCAGAGCAAACTGAATTCTAACTCCTCTCCCATATTTTGCATTTAAAAATTACTCTTGAAAGTTGAGCAGCTAAGCGTCCAAATCTACGGGGAAAGTTCCAGCCTCAGTCTGTAAGCACTGTGCTTTCTGCTTCAACTTTTAGTTTGTCTGGAATTTATCTATTTTTCATTGTTTTAATCACAACAGTTTTGGATGTTTTCAAATGCCCAGAGGACTGCTGATGAATTGATATAATTGCAGATACAACCCACACAAGTCTATAGGGCTGGATGAGATCCACCCAAGGCTGCTTAGGGAGATGGCTGTAAGCAGTCACCAAGCAACTTTCCATCGTTTACCAGCAGTCCTGACTAACCAGGGAGGTCCCTGTTGACTGCAGGTTGGCAAATGTGAAGCCCATCTACAAGAAGTCTCAAAAGGATAATCCAGGGAAGTGGTGGAATCACCATCCCTGGTGGTATTTTAAAAACTGTGGCACCTGGGGACAGTTTAGTGGTGGACTTGACAGCACTGGGTTAACTGTTGGATTCAATGATCTTAAAGGTCCAATCCAACCTCAGAGACTGTATGATTCCATGATTCTAAAATTATCAGAAACAGGAAAGGTCTTCTTTTTCACTGATGTTACTTCTTGTTAGTCAGCTTTCATTGAGCACTTTAATTGATATTCTTTACATCAAAAGAGAAAGTAGTGATTGGGAAATGTCCACCCAGCTGTCATTGCCCGCGGCTGCTGCTATGGCTTACTCACCTGAAATGACAATTGCTTTTGGAGAAATTTCACATATGCAGGATATGATGTTGCACAGGACCACATGGAGGCTTTCTTCAGTGTTGCAACCAGGGTCTATAGCAAGACCAGACTGATTTTTCCTATGCTTTCTGTGATGTTGCTATGTAATACCCCAAGGGCTAAAGAAATATTTGGCTATATGTAACAAAATAGGAAAATGAGCTGAAACAATTGCTGGGCAGATCAGAAAATATCAAAATCCTGAAGAGAGATTCACAAGAAAAGATGTGCCAAGAGCAACTGTGCTTTATAGATACGTGCTTAAATAGAAATACGAATGTCTGGGGACAATAAAGCCCAGGTCCCACACATTTCAAACTGATCACCTGAAAAAAGCCTACCTGCAGCTCCTCCTTGCCTCCATTTCTCATCTGTAAGACAAAAATAGCACTGTCACCATCACCACCCTCATTGGAGAGCCATTAAAACAAAACAAGGTTTCTGAACCATCTCAAAACCATGGTTTTGAACAATACAGAAAAACTTCACAAAAACGAACAACTTCTGCCTGCCGAGCCAAGTTTGAATAGTAGGCAGAGACCACACACAGGATAACTCAAAAACAAAGAGCTGAATTGTTGTCTCTTAAATAAGTATTGCCCCTTCCACATACAGAGTAAAGACACAGCTCTGTGAGAAAAATATTGTGCAATGCTACGACTAAAACTTCTTATGAAGGGGGTGAATTAAAGGCTGCATAGAAAACTTGGACATTATTGATGTATCTCTTCTGAGTGGTTATCCTCATTGCAACTTCTTTTGAAAGCATCTTTCAGTGTCATAAACATAATTGAGGGAGAGAAAATTATTTAGAGCAATGTGAAGATCCAGAGGTAAAAGAAATATTTGGTTTGTGCTCTTGAGTCAATTCTGAGATCAGTGCACCTTAAATGGATTTCTCTGATTTCAGACTCTTTATGTGAACTTTCCAAAACAAAAAAATCCATAAATTTCTAGAAGCTAAAACAAACACTTGTTTGCTAAATTAGTTCCTTCTGTTTTCTTTTCCATACAACCCCACAACCAATGGTAAGTAAATGTCTCTTTCTGATAGTATTTGCATAAAAGGCAAATACAGCTGTTTGAGGACTATTTTTTTGATGATCCAGATTGATTTGTGAAGAGGCTGTCACAGAATTTCTAGTGAAACTCAGGTTTATAATTATATGTCCTCAGATCCTGAGGCATCCCACCAAAACCTCCCAGGAGAGAAACCCTAAAATGTTTAGGATCTGTGTCTGTATCTCCATATCCAGTAATGTCTCTATATATCTGTACATAAAAACACATACGTATGTACTAAATATATAATTACATTTATGTTTCTATCTAGATGTATTCATATATCCACATATTTCTATCTGGATATAACAAGTTGTATATCAAAGAGCTGGAGAACCAAATATTGACTCCCCAGTGTGTTGCAGACCTAGCCTGAGTGTCTGGGAAATGCACCAGGGAAAGGGAAAGCACTCATGTACTGATGTGGCTGCAGCCTCATCCCGTCCCAGTGCCAGCAGAGGCTGCCTTGGCTCCTGCTGGTGCTCCCAGGGCAGCCAGCAGGGATGGCACTGGTGGAAGCAGCAGGACAGGAGCAGGACAGGGAATGGGATGGGGTCGGGGAGGAACTGATATCTGCCTTGCCAGTGGGGTCCCCAGTGACAGCACAGGTATCCCCTGCTGCAACTCAACCTTCCCAGGGAAGACAGGGCTGGGGAGAGGAGGGGGGGCTTGGTTCCCCAATTAAATTTTATACATCCCTCCACTGTTTCTCAGGTTGCTTTCAGAATCAGAAAATCCAAGAAATATATTCACAGATGTTCCCTTGTTTATTTGTTGACTCTGTGTAATTTGTTTGCCCTAATTTGTTTTTGTCTATCATGGGACTTCCCTTTTTAATTTCCCTTTCTCTGTTTACCACTCTTTGTGGAGCAGCGGTCTGTTAAGCTGTGAGAGGCACATGCCAAATTAAAAAAAAAAAAGGGGGGGGGGGGGGGAAGGCACTGCAGATTGTTTTAAGCACTGGCTGCCCCTTTGGGCCTGAAGGCCTTGCTTGCAGCCTGCACCTGCTCCTCCTCTTGAGACACGGGGCTCCTGATCTTTATCCCCTGCCTTTAAGCTGCCTGATTCCTATTATCCAAACTCAAACAGCGTTCTCTACATTCACGCCTCCAGCACTTGGCATGAAATTAATAAGCCTGGCTGATATATTTCCCTGGAAGCCTGCCACTCTTTAACAGTGGTGTTAGATTAAAAATTTTGGCATGGTTAATGAACAGGGAAAAGCTGAAGCCAAAAGTTTCATGCAGCAATGCAAAGATTTGGGGGTTATGAAAAGAATACCAACTTTGTTCGCATTTTCTGAATGCCATCCTAATTACAGGGTTAGATAACAGACACAACAAAATAGTCATGGCTAGAAGAAAGGACGTGTTCTCATCCCTCCCTCGCATTTGATTTTATCTGTAGCCTTTTCAGTCGCATCCCATTCTGCTGTATTGTGTAACCTGAAACACAGTGGTGCTCAGTTGGATTCAAAACCCTGCATTCACACAATTAGAACTGAAAGGGGGCCAGAAATCCAGAAACTGCCCTGTCCCACCCTCCCCAGGGTCTGGGAGCAGTGCAGTCTTCCTTCAGACTCTTCTGGAGACTGGGAACAACCTCTTCCCCAAACAGCAAAGTCCAAGGTGGATTGCATGTCCCCAAGTCATTCAGGCCTTTGGGCATTTCTGATCTTCATCCACCTTTGGTTTTAACGGATCTTGTTTATAGGATGCTGACAGCATGGTTAGGTTTTTTCACTAGAAAAAATAATCCTAACAAGAAATGGCATGTGCACCCATGTGTGAGTCATAAGTACATGTATATATATATACATACATGTGTAAGAAGTGATGTTGATTCTTGCAGGTGCAAGCCTTGTATCCAAATTTTCCCTGTCAGAGTCACTTTCTGCCCCGCGGTTACTACGTCATGGTCATGCTGTTACTACCAAAGCTATAAAAATACTCTGAAACATACAGTCTGCCAAACTGAAAGAGACATGAATCTAGTGCTAAAGCATGCCTAGCTTGTCACCTGTGGGCCTCATGCAGCATTAGGAAGAACATGAGACCTGTCTTTTTTCCTGACTGCCACAGGTCCCATAGCTGTAAAGCCAGAATGTCCTACTAGCAGCAGAAATGCTTCCTTCCTCCATTTCCTATGGGCTCTGGGATGTGCTCCCGAAAATCCCTTGAAGTACCTCACCACCCATCTGAACTCCACACCAAGGGCATCCTCTGCTGCAAAGAGGCCCATGCTGGGAAGAGCTCCAGCAGCGTTTTTGCTCTTGAAAACTGCAACAGTGCTACTGACAACAGAAAAGAACAACTTCTCCAGCGCACTGCTCAAGGGAAACTTGGAGTGAAAGAGCCTTGCATCGCCTTACTATTGTCCTAGATGCTTTCCCTCCCCTGCCCCTTTTCTCCTCTCTTACTAACAGATTTGTCTCCATGCCGTGACCAAAGCTGTTTAACATCTTCTACCTCTTCTGCAGCTCACCCCTTCCCTCTGTCCTTTCCTCCTGCCTTCTGGGATGTATTTGTAGTCTCTTTGTTAATGTACTCATTGGAACTCCATTTTCTTGGTCTTTCCATGTAGCTTTCATCCTTCAAAATTTCCTCTTCCATACTCTGTAGTTATTTCCAGCTGAGTGAAAGGGACATCTCTTCCACATTAAAAAGTCTTGGCCATTCTGCAACCACTGAGGCAGCCAAACTCCTTTCCCTTTAGAGCAATGGCCTGCCCTCAGTACTAGTTTTGCAGAAGTGAAATGTGTCCCTCCCTTGAGTTCTGAACATGAGGTGCCCTGGTTGGGCTGGCTGCTAGCTCTTTGTGCAGCGCGCTGTCGGCTCTGGCTCGGAAGGACCGGTGTCACAGACCAGCTAGTGCATTAATGGCTCACTGGCACTGCCACATCAGCTGTGGGCTCGGTTGATATCACAGAAAAGTGTGAAACGATAAGGAAATTGCTAATCTGAGTGATAGGGCATGGCTCTCTGTGCAAGTCCTACCTCTCACAGCTGCTCTTTACACATGCATGCCCTTGGACAGCTTCCCAGGCTGCCTCACTCCAAGGGTCTCCCAGAACGCCCCTCCTCTCCACCTAGGGTCAAGTCATCATCTCCTACACGAGCACCAACAGCTGGAGGCCAATGACATATGAAGTGCATGCTGAACATAATAAGAGTTTACAATGCTAATAACTTAAGCAGGCAGCATTTGACCCAGGCATAAGTGTGACATGGCAAAAAAAGTGATACGGAAGCACAACTTGTCAGGCTTCGCATCTTACATCTAGATGAAAGAGGGCATCTGCAAAGCATGACCTTTCCTAAAGTGTCCTGCTTGACCTACTGTGGAACTGTTTCAGGAGGCAGGAGGGACAGGCCCATGGGGACTGTCCCCACAACTAGACAGTGGGAGCCTTTGTTTCAGAAGTTTGAAACTTTGCTGAGTCTAGAAACCTTTTTTTTCTTCGATTGTCTGCCAAAGAGCAGCAGTTTATAGTTTTTGTTTTGCAAGCAACAGTTTCAAGGAAAATTACTTTTCTTCTGCAAAATTACCAATTTCCCATTTGAAGAAAACAGACTGGAGGGAAAGTTTTCAGCCAGTCCCAGCCACCAAGCACCAGTTTCTTCATTCTGCAATCCTTCTTTATGAGTCCTTTGTGCACCATTGATCTCCACTCTTCCAACCTACCTGACAGCCCCAGGCACAGTGAAACTGTGATTTTCTCTGTGCAGCCAGAACAGACTATGCAAAAATGCTATGCATTTCCATTAGATCGTAAGACAAGGCAGCCCCACCCATACACTCCAAATATTTGCAAATTTATGATGTTTTGAATGTCCAGCACACCTTTAATTTTTATTGACGAGTTGCACATTAGTTCATCATTAGTAAAGCCTAATCAAAATTAATTGATTATGAGCTCACTGTGTAATAATCAGAATTGTCTGCTACTGCAGGAAATGGCAATTAGTCTATATTACCACTGTGTGAAAAGCAAACAACTGGTCTAAACTGTGCTAAGTCATCATTTAGTATTATGTGGTTCCCACCATTCTGGTCTCTATTCCATGTTAAAATGGCAAAACCAAAAAAGATGTAGAGCATAATGGTTTTGCCTTAACTACTGTTGGTATAAACAATAATGCAGAAATTATTTGTTCATGTGACATTTTGGAAAGAATATTTAACAAAAATGTTAAATATCTCTCTACATAAGCTGTTCCTAGTGTCTGAGTCAGCCATACTACATGATACTACAATCTCCTCAGATTACATGGAGTTTGAGAAGTGCAAACTTCTCAATAAACACAAATGTTATAATTGCCAAAATAAAAGAGTGTTAAGACAGGCAAAATCCAGTTTAAAACCTAGCTTAAGAGACTAGGATCCATCCTTTTTTCTGAAACAGCTTCAGCTGAGCACATTTAGAAATCTCCCTATAAATCTTCATCTGTAGCAGTGCTTATTTCCTCCATTCCCAGCAGGCAGCCTGTTGCCTCATGCCTTGGAACCCTTCTTTATATTAATTTCCCTTCCCCTTATATTTTATCTGACTAGAAAAATTTTTCCCCCTTAATCTTTATTATTGTTTATGTTGATGTATGGAAACTAATGAACATAAGGGGAAAAGACATCTGTATTTAGACTGGCTTGCAGGAATAGCTGGCATAATGGACAGTAGCTGGGACCTGGTTTCCAGCATTTTCCCAGCAGATGCTCTGAAGAGCTTAGCAATCTGCACAAACTCACAATATTAGTCCCCTTTTCAGTCCTGTTCTGACACATTTCTTTGTCTGCTTTCACTGTCCATCCTGTCCTCTCACCTCTTTCCCAAAGCCTGCGAAAGCAAGTCCCAGGCTAGCGCTGGCACACGGTGAGGCACTAGCAGAACCAGTGGTGCATGTCAGCATTTAAGGTTGAATGAGTTGGAGGTGAAAACTCCAGTATTACATGGGGGCTGTGCTGAGAACTAGGGCTGTGGGGATTATTGAGTCAGTCAGGGAAGGGGTGTATGAGAAATGGATACTATGTGTGAATTGTGCATGTGTTCTGGAGACCCACACAAAAGGTTAGTCACAGGGACAATATGATAGAAAAGATACACCAGAACAGGACCTGAGAATAATTGTCTGCTGTGACTTACTCCCCTGGCCTCTCCCAAATGGTGTCAGATAATCAGAGGTCAGCTGTCAAGCAGCAAAGATCACAAACCTGTGGCAATGCAGCATCTTGAGAAGACCATCTGTTCTTCAGAAGCTGTATCAATTCTTCATTTTCTGTGTTCACAAGAGGGTGGCTTGACTACTGGTTTCTCCAGAAATAACCCAGCTCTTCCTTTTGCCCCCCAGTTGTCTTTCTAGATTAAACTTTGTACTAATTTCAAGATTTTCTCACGTGATTTTTTCTAGCAGAGGAAGCATCAGGTGTTTCCCACGAGACCCATTCAGCCGGTGTCCCCTTACTCCCGCTTTGCCACAAGGCACAGAGGCTGGACCATCACCCCTCCCATCCCCAGTCCCTGTGATGCCCCTCACCCCCAGTCTCACATGGGTGCTGGGGAGGTGTGGCAGGAGCACAGGGCACTAGGAGTGCGTCTCCTACAAGGTCCTGCTCCCCCAGTCCGTGATCTGCCATATTTTGGGACACAGCTCTTTTGTGATCAGTGCACACGACTGCATCCCTCACATGACTCAGTATGCCAGATTTCCACCCCAACATGTGACCTAAGAATTATCATAGTACCTTCCACACTCACCTAATTCCAAGTTAAATCTCAGCGGCTCGTATTTTCTGTCTTTATGTGGATTTCCTTCTCCTCTGGTTTGTTTTTTTATAAGGCAGTGGATGGTTGTCAAACACATTATCTGCACAGATCAGTCCCAGTCAAAGCTGGAACACATTGCTGGAGTTTTTCCCTGGGGTTGTCTGGGAACTTCATGCAGCACTCTGTGGCTCTGCCTTGCCCTGCAACCAGCAAAAATATCTTTAACTACCCCAGGTGCCAGCTGCATCCTGACAGATGGTCAGAGATTTTCCTCCTTTGGTTTTAGACTGACCCAGGAAAGATGGCACGCTCCCATCTACGTGACCCACCAGGGAGCCGTGTCCTTACACTCAGTCAGCTTTGAATGGCTGCTCTCCCATAAATGTGATACTGTCACTTTTTTTAAGAGATCTGGGAGGGAAGGATCCATCTTCATTAATTTGTGGAACAGGGACCTTGCTGCTGTTGAGTGATTTGTTCTGTGGTGCCTGGGTGCACACTGCTACCTCCAGCCCCAGAAAACCCCAGTTCCAGGCACTTGGTGTAAAACTCCGTGCCATGGACTCGCGTCTCACCACGCATTTGCTGGAACGCCGAAGGCCAGATACGCCGAAGATGCCATGCGATATCCTGGGGCCTGCTGCCACCCTGCCAGAGTCAGGCTGGCAGGAGCTGCTGAGGCAGATGCTTGCCCACGTCTCCCAGCAGAAGCCCTGCCGAGCAGCGACCATCCAGCAGAGGGGAAGAGGGACCAATGAAATCCTCAAAGTAAGAGCACGGTGCGCTCGTGAAATCTGAGTCTTGCCTAATTATTTCACTTAGCATTCTTAATGTTGCCAATTATACAGGAGGGTGCAATTATTCATGCTATAGGAATTGTGACATGAGAGCAGGTCAGTGGACTTTTTATTATTAGATAAAGTTCATCTCTCCAGAAATATTCTCATGGGCCAGTCTGTGGCAGCCGAATGAACTCTCACAGGAGTGGTGAACCATTGCTAATTCTGCCTGATCCATATGCAGAACACATTTCACCATCCTTGTCATCCTTAACACTATCGGCAAGGTACCTTTTAAAAAATCTGTAAGACCCTACTACAAATGCCTCCACAGCTCTTTGCCATGGAAAAAATACAAAATTTAAAAATAAAAAATTAAATACACATTATTCAGTGTAAATTAGAAGGAGCTTAGTATAGACATGCCCAAGTTACTGTTATTGTGATAGAATAGAGAGAATAGAATAGAGTAGAACAGAAGTTGCTTCTTTGTACAGGTCAATTAGCCTATATTCTACAATTAGGAGTAGTTTAAGTTGATGATAGTGTCTGCTATCCCTTTGAGTAGTTTTTATTTACAGGCATGTGTACAAAGCCTTTTTTCCACCATCCCAGTTCTACATCTTTTCCAGCCCACACTGTACCCAAAAAAATGAGTTCTCTTCCCTTTTCTTTTCCCAACATCATGTCTTCTTTTCTTTTTCTTTAATCTCTTAGATTTTTGTGGTTATATAGTTCACCAAACTCTTCCTCTCTTCCCCCTAAATAAGTTCATTTCCAACCAGGTTTACAAGAAATCTACATTTTCTGCAACTGTTGTATCTATTTTGGTCCTGAATGTGGTGTAGTTGCCACATTCACAAGTTTTGATCAGGTTTTCCCTAATCTCCATCATAAAAATAGAATAGTCAACCAAAGTTTGATAGTGTCCAGTGACAGATGGCTTGAAGAAAGATGCAAAAATCTTCATACAGATAATTAAGGAGAAAGCTGCTCTTGGAATGTGGGACTCTATATAGAGGAAGTGTCTGCTCAAACCCCATATCTTGACTGGTTCCTGTATTCACTGAGGCAAAAAAGGTTTATATCCCTGTGCATTTTTCATTGCATCTAATATAGCTCTAGACTTCTTAGTTATCTGCAATTGCCCTAATATTAAATGTCTAATTTGCTTTTAATCCTTCTAAACACTTGGAGCTCTATCATATTGAGCCACCATGACTTCACATGTTTATTTTGTATCATGTTAAAAAGCCTTTTTTTGTTGTTTTTAAGTAGTAGTAGTGCTTTCTAGTTTAGATATTCATTTCATCTGGCATTACCAGAAAGAATATGCAATCTATTTACTTTTTTCATTCTCAGTGTTATATATTCTGCCAATATGTTCCCACTTCCTTATTTTCTTTCCAAGCTAAGCAGTCTTAGTCATTTCAACCATAATTCAGATGGGAGCACCTTCTATTTTAACAACCACCTCTGCTACTGAGATGGCAGCTCCTGCTTCACACTTCTTTTTTGAGACAAAGAAAGCAGAACTCAGACCAGAATTCTGGGTGATGTCATATTTTTTGATTTTCATCTTCTCATATTATATGATTTGCATCTTCATGACATGTCAGGTATGATTGGAATGTGTTCTGCCTTCAGCTCCATTCCGTGCACAGCCCACCTTTCAATCCTTTCACCTACAGCTCTGTATTGATCAGCCACTTCCACTGGCTATCCCAATTCTTTTCCCAGTTATGCTGAACTGAGATCCCAACAATATTTATGAGTAGTTTAATCTACTCCTTCCAATGAATTGTATTTACACAATAATTTAAGCTCCCTTATATTCACTGTAAACAGAAATCAGCGCTTTCTACATCACAATCTATTAAGTAATTTCTTTTCTTTTACAAATCCTCTTTTCAAAACCTGATAGTCAACACCGAGATATTTTGGCATAATCTCTTCTCTCAGACCATTGAACTTTTCCCTACTGGTCTTAGCTTTCACCCCAGTACACCTGCCTGAGTTCTGTTCTTGGCCTAGCTGATGTGTCCACCTTCCTTCATTATTTCTGCACATAAAATAGAGGAGTTGATTTCTCTCCCTTTGTACCACGAAAGTTTTCATCCAAACAAGGGAAGGTTTACACCATGGATCAGTAACACATGATTGTGCTGATACTTCCTTGGCCTTGTCCTAGTAGCTCAATAAACACAAGGTTCAAAAATACCTTTTAAGTCTGGTTACTTTTGCTTTAAGGCTAAAGTAAAGTTATGCAGAACAAATTCCAGCATTTCCACCAAAGGAGAAAGGGTGTGAGAGAGAAACAGAAGCATGGCTTGCTGATACAAGTATGAATAAGTAAGAATATGGCAAATCCTCTGCAGTAGGTGGAAGAATTTTTCTTTCAAGTTTTATAACCATAGACACCACAGTCAATGCATTAAGTTATCCATAATGACATGTCTCCAGCCAGGATCTTCCAGAGTGTAAATTGATTAGAAATGCAGACAAACGAGAGGAAAATGAGCAATTATGCCTGTTAAAGTTCTTAACAATAAAATAGTATCACTGATCCACTTGCATGACAGAAAAACTTCTGCCTGGACAGTGTCAGAAGACACTATATAATAATGTAATGAGGAAAGACCAAAGTTTTCAAAGAGGGAATGAAACATGGAAACCTATTACATGAAAAAAGGAGCCATCTGACCAAATTTTCAGGGCTGAAAAGATGGCAAATCCTGACCTTGTTGATTTGTGGGTTTTTAATTATGAACAGGAAGAAAAAGCAGCCTGCAGAGGTGATGCATTGCCATCTGTCGTAGATGTCTGTCTGAGGATGCTACAAAATGCTCTCAAGAGATAGAGAGATACCTGTTCTATACATTGGACACTGAATGGTGTCTCCATGATATCATTCCACTGCAGAGATCCAAGAGAGTAAGGGAACTTGATTTGATTTAAACATCTAACTTTGAAGACAGCTGAATTAGTTTGGATGTACTTTACCCAGTCTTCCTTTTGTTTAATTCCATCTTCCTTTCCAAAGGAAGGAGCTCCAGTGCACAGTGACCTCAGGTGTTCACTGTGCAACAGACCCAAGGAGATGCTGAGCACAGCAGCAGCCTGCAGCAGCTGACACTGCAGCAGCTTCTCCAGAACTCAGCTTGGCCAGTTTTTAGCTAGGAAGACTTCAGTACATAGTTCTGCTTTCTGCTGCAAAGCACAGGAAGACTCAGGCTAATGCCTCATGTAGCTGCATTCACTGCAAAGAATCAAAATTGCTTGCAGACACCTGAAGAAAACAAAACACAAAACTGCAAAATTTTCCCTAATACCCCATTAAACCCACAATGAAGGGAAGACAGGGAAACATGAGCAGCCATGAGAGGCACACTTACATGACTAGGTGCAGACGGATGTAATCTCACTCCAGTGTGGAAAACAGAGAGCTGCGTTACTGCAAGGATGTGCATGAGCTAAAAACTCACTCTCATCTCTCCTCAGACCTTAGGTTCATTGCAGGAAGGTTGGTGGGGTTGGTAGTTGTGAACACCTGCTTGACAGAAATGAGTGCGAAATCCAGTACTGCTTGGTCAGCTCTTTGGCAATGTTAAGTGCCTCTAAAACACTGCAAGTGCTACACATATTATTCAACTTTTAAAGGTGTAACGGGAACTGGCAATAATTATTGGCCTGGCCAGAGTCTGTGTCAGATTTGTTCTTGCTGGAATTAAAAAGCATGGCTATTAAAATTTGAGTAGGAAAACTCGATCATTAGCTCATATAATTGCCTCGTAATATATACGGACTGTTTTATCCCTCTGTGATCAGACCAGGGAAATAAGCTCATAATTCTCATGGCCTGTATCACCAGCTTTACTATTGGCCATGAACAGGCCAAGAGTCCAGCTCAAATTCTGCTCTGGTGGAAGCTCTATATAGACCAAGCACAGGTAAAACAGCTGAGTGCAATATGAACTTAAGAGATATGACTGGGAATGATAAAAAGCAGAAAACAAGATAAAGAAATAGAGTCCTATCCTAACCATACAACAACACAACCTCATCAGTTTGTTGCCACTGAACTTCTCTTGCCATCAGACTTCATCAGACAGACCAAGGTTGTGCTCCAGCGGCTGCCTTGCCATACAACATAGTCTAGGCAACAGTTTATTCCACCATCTGGTACTGGAGCATCTCCTACACACCCTCCTGGCTTTGCTCTGGGCTCCCAGAAATTCACTCAGCCCTGATAACCCCATGGTTTAAGGAAGAATTAATTGAACATATAAATATGCAGACTTCCTAGAGAACTTAGTTCCCCTGCACAAGAAAAAATAGAAAAAAAAAAAAAAATTCACTGAATTCCATTAGAGCAAAAATAAAGCCAAACAGGCTCATATAGATTACAAAAAAAAAGTAAAGTGCTTTTTTGTAAAGTGCTTTTAAACTACACTTACTAGAGTCCTTGTCACAGACTTTCCTAGAATCTGCATGTATCACATGCCCATCTTCCCAGGGGGGTAGAGAAGAAGAGTATAGTTTGATAAGCATATTGTGTTTGCTACAGGGGAGCCTTCTGTGAGAAGCTCCCAGAAGCTTCCCCTATGTCCACTGGAGCCAATGCCAGCCAGCTCCAACACAGACTCTCTGCTGAGCACAGCTGAGCCCATCAGCAAATGGCAAATGGAGCTCTGGGATGACAGATTTAAGCTGGGGTGTGCAGGAGGATGGAACAGCACAACAGCAACTGCAGCTGGAGAAGAGGAGCAAGAACATGAGAGAAACAGCTCTGCAGACACCAAGGTCAGTGAAGAAGGAGGGGGAGGAGGTGCTCCAGGTGTTGAAGCAGAGATTCTCCTGCAGCCCCTGGTGCAGACCATGGTGTGGCAGCTGTGTGCCTGCAGCCCATGGAGGTTCAGGGAGAGCAAATTCCACCTGCAGCCTGTGGGGGACCCTGTGTCAGAGCAGCTGGATGCCCAAAGGAGACTGTGACCCTGTGGGAAGCCTGTGCTGGAGCAGGCTCCTGGCAGGACCTGTGCACTCATGGAGAGAGGAGCCCACACTGGAGCAGGTTTGCTGGACTTGTAGCCCTGTGGGGGGAACCAGTGGAGCAGCCTGTTCCTGGAGGGCTGCACTCCATGGAGGGGACCTGCACTCCAGTATTCCATGAAGAACTGCAGAGTGTGGGAGGGACTCGCATTGGAGAAGTCATGGAGGACTCATGGCAGTCCCATGGAGGGACTCCCCACTGGAGCAGGGGAAGAGAGTGAGGAGTCCTCCCCCATGAGGAGGAAGGAGCAGCAGAGACAATGTGTGATGAACTGACCACAGCCCCTACTCCCCACCCACCATGCTGCTCGGATGGGAGGAGGTAGAGAATTCAGGAATAAAGTTGAGCCCAGGGAGAAGGGAGAGTGGGGATGTGTTTTTAAGATTTTCAGTTGTTTCCCATTGTCTCAAATCAGTCTGATTTAAAGGGCAATAAATTTAATTAATTTCTTCAAGTCCGGTATGTTTTGCCTGTAATCTTAAGGGCTCAAGCATGTCTCCTTATCTCATCCCACAACATTTTTGTTCTCTTTTCTCTCAGGTGGAGAAGAGCAATAGAGCAGCTTTGCTGGGCATAAGCAAAGAAAATAATATAAAGGTTAGGCAACATTTCAGACTGGGTAGTACAGGCATGGATCTCACCAAGGTTTGGTTCTTCTGAACCAAAATTAAGAGATGCAATGAAGAAGGCCCAGGACTGACTGCATAGTAAGAGATGAATATGAAAGAGCAGGATCAGATCTAGAGGATGAGGATGTTCTTCTGTTTGGAATGAAAAGGAATGCTATGAAGGTGAGGAAAAAACAGGCAATGAGTTTGATTACACCTCAAAAAAATCTTTTGAAGGCCCACTGGAAAACAGCTATCACCACCTTCATTGGAAGTTTAACTGGGACTGAAGTGGCCGGTAGAAATACTGAATATGTTTGGTCAAATGTATCAGAATTCCAGTGGCATGCAGCAGAGATGGACTTGATCTACTGTTCTGACACTATAATTATCTGGTAGCTGATTTATCTTCTACCCTTTATAAGATATGACAGTGTTCACTGATCAAACACAGCTTTCTTCAATCAGAAAAGGTGGTCAAACCCTTTCGTTTTGTGAGCTGGTGCCTGGCTAACCAGACCTCTTTGTATTAGTATTCTGAGGGTGGCCCAGCAGCAGAGGAGCACAGAGGACAGCAGTTGTTTTGTTTTGAGCCCACTTTGTGTTTTTCAGCCCCAAGCATTGCCTCCAGCCACTTTCACTTCCTTAAGAGGATTATTTGCCAGTGATATTTTCTTGAAAAAGCATCAACACAGTATAGTGCTGTTGCTTTTTCTTACAAAAATAAGAGAAGTAAATGACCAAACATATGTCCATGAGGGATTACTGATGTCATTAACATTTCTTGTTTATTTGGTGGCTTAAAAATAACAACAGCAACAGAACCAGACTTGTCTCAAAACTCTTAGTGAAGACTAGCTGATCTTGGTAACCTCATGTTCTTCTTTCCCCTTCCACCACCCACTTCACTGCATAGCCTGGGAAAATAAGCATTTGGCTTTCAGCTCTACAGGCAACAGAAATAGCTCTCAGAACCAAAATTTTCCTCCAGGTTGACTCAGATTAGCATTTTTTTTCAGTATTTCCAGTTAATTTAGACTGCATTTGGAGTCATTTTTGGTAAAGACTAAATCCCTTGGGTGAAGTTAGAGTCAAAAAATATCTCTCACGAAAGGGTAGGCCATGATGAGGAGGACCTTTGTGCTCTGGTGCTGAAGGCACCAGTGGAGGTTGGGGTGCATTGGTGTGGGGTTGGCTTTGGTTCCCTCCACCTTCACTTGACACAGGCCTACCAGCTACAGGCAGTAATGGCCTTTCCACCCAGAAAAGCATGTTTCTTACAGGAGAAACATCAGAACTTCTTCAGTGGGAACTTTGTAGTTATGTTCCAGGTGGGACCTGTACGTACCAAGGCAAGTTTGCAGCCTTCTACACATCATCATTTTTCCATGTGCTTAAACATTGCTCCCAAGGTAACAACATAGTTAAAAAAAAAACAAAAGTAAAAAATACCTACTGTTGGTGTTCGTACATCTCTGTCTTAGGACACCAAAAACTCAGTTTCCAGTGTATTTTTCTTCAGAAGAGGAAAAAATGAGAGAGTATTGTTCTCTATAAATAGAGAACTTGGAGGCCAGGTGGGCTGCCAAGACCTCAAAGGAGATGAGTTTTTAGAACTGGTTGTTGAGATGCTGGGAGAAAACCAGATATCAAAAGTATAAAAAGAAATAATACTTAAAAAAAAAAAGAGAACTGTCTGTTTATTGATAGATAGGTCATAAGGAACCAGCTGACAGTAGGCAATGTCCAGTATTTGGAACAGTTGGAGTGGTCACAGCCCCCATGCTGCATTTGCTGCTGAGAGGAGGTAATACAAGTGTCTCTGCAGATATGGATTCTGTATTACTTCCTGTTTTGTTACAGAAGTCATTTACAATCTATTTTATTAGAAGACATTTCTGCCAACAAACTTACTCCCCTGACTATTGAGGTAACCAATTAGAAAAAGGAACAAGGATCTAATAGCAAAAATGCTCTCCCTCTTTCCCCCAAAAATCAGTTACTGGTGGGCTGTGTAGGGATTTGTGCTCATACACCAGTGTTGGGCATGAGCCTGAAGGCTCAGTTTGACATAGGTGTGTTTGTGAAAGCAATGTAAGTACAGAGAAATCCCACTTCTTGAAGTTTACATTAAATTTTGGATGTAAAATCCAAATGGATTGGATTTTGGATCCAAACCTTCATTTGAAAGAAACGTGTTGCAACCCAAGGCAGATCTGGGAGGCTGCAATTCCATGCAAAATAAGCCAGATTTGTAAATCTGTGTAAAACCACTGAGAGATAAATCACACATGTACCTACACAGCGAGTCCAATCCGCTCACAGTGGGCATGTGGAGTCCGACCCAGCAAGCATCAGGCTGGCCAAATCGAGATTTTCATCCGTCACCCCATGGTTTCTCATCTGCCCTTCACGGTTAAGGGCCAGGCTCCCTTTGCTTTTCCAGTGCTGCCTGAACATCCCCTCCTGCCAGCGTGGGCGTGCTGAACCTTGCACTGGGCACTGGTGGCCAGCCAGCCTGGCAGCTGAAAGGATGGGTCAATAACCTACTGCTATGCATCTGGCCAGTGTATCTGTGCACTGCCTGCTGCATGGGGTCAAAACTACCTCGGCACCAGTCACAGAGCTGCCACCTTGTCAGCTGCTAAGGGTGGTTTTTCCTTCAGAAGCTGGCGGAGATTGTACTTGGGGAAATGTGAGTTTTGCCTCTGCTGTGACCTTCTTCTTCTGCGATGCCTCACTGCAAAGACTGGCTACTCTACTGTAAATGTCAAAAAGCTCCAAAATGCTGGAGAGCTGATACTACTCAAAAGACATCCTATCCCTCCAATCCTAAAGTTGCAAAATGGGCTCCTTGACAGATGCTCAGAGGTACTCTTGTCCCCAGTTTGCAATAGGGAAACTGAGGCATGGCAAGCGTGGGTGACTAGCACAAGGTCATACATGCCAGTGGGAGTTCTGGGAATAAAGCCCAGAAGCTTCTGGCATATTGAGACACAGGCATATATTTCATACCGCCTTGGCAGGCTGCGGATGCTCTCGTCTCCTCCCCGCACTGTGTGTGCCACAGAAACAGCCTTTGTTCTCCATAACTTGCTTCCAAATGTTTCAAACATCACTTCTGCTGTGAACTGTAAAACTCGTGCTCAGTCTCTATGGAGCGCTTGTCCAGCCAGTATGTGGCTGTTTCTGCTTGCTGCTAGGCTGGACTTCCTCTGATCCTGACTATTTGCCAATTTCTGTACCTTTGATTGGCACACAGGGTCAGTCTGGAGAGCTTGTCCCAACATTTCTAGCTGTTAGAGACCTTCTGGTCACTAACACTGATCATGAGGACATTTGTTTTCCTCTGGTTTTACCGAAAACTTCTAATTCTGATTATAACTACAACTTTTACCCTTCGCAAACTTAGCAAAAAGCTAAGGCAAAAAGAGACACCAGCCTATTAGCAACCCACAGGAGGGTCTAGATCTATGATTTTATTAAACTGTTTGTTGGCTGAAACCTGTGTGGAATGTGGGTCAGGTCTTTCAATGAAGAAGGAATAATTTTGAGTGAATCTAGGACAACTTGTGAGCATCACAGATAACTATTGAACTGTTTGTGGGCTCTCTGTTATTTTTTTTTCTTGGAAGGAAGTCCTGACCTTGAAAGTTGTGCAAACACAGGAGTTGTGCAAACACGTTTCCCCCGCTCCCTTCTTGCCCTGCCTGCAACACCAGGGATGGTATCACACGCTCTCCACACACTGATGATAAGCTGAACTAACAAGAGTATGAGGAAAATGTGCCAAACCCGCAGAGGGAAATGAAAATCAAATCCCCTTTCTCGCATCAGCGTCAAATTTTTATTTCTTGACAAGATAGGAGCTCAGTGGAAGGGAAACGAAACGATTAAAAAACAGATAAAAACTAGAAAGACGCTGCATATCCAAGTCATTCACTGCCCTCCCGTGGCTGTGTGTAAAGCACATCCAAAGCACTTGGCAGCAAAGGAAGGCCTCGTCTTCAAGTCCGTGCAGATACATTTGCCAAATTAGTAGATTTTCTTTATCTTGTCTTTCCCCATTACTTAATATTTGGCTGTTGGCTGAAAAATGGTTTATACCTTAAATAATTAGAATATTACTAGAAAATAACGGAGGGTATGTTACGTGTACAACAGAATTGGAAAAAATGTGAGAAGATGCAATGTATTGATACTAATAGTTCTCTACAATTTTTAGAAAATTATTGCATTCTTGTGACAAAGGGAATTTAAAAACCTTGTTATAAAAATATTATTCTCTGAAATTAACTCCATATTTTTTCTTTAATACATCACGAGAGTCCCTGAAAAATTCCTGATCAGGTGCGGGTAGGATCACACAGTCTTACTCATTTTCCTGTGCTGTTGCCAAAGGGGAAGGATTGGGATTGTCAAGTGTGTTGGAATTGTTATTTTGCAGCTTTTAATCCAGACTCATTTTTGGCATGTATTTGTTGTCAACAGATATACAACTGAGGTTTAAGAGATGTTGGGCAATCCTGAATCAAAAAATTTAGTACATTTTTCAGACTTTCTGCTCTTTGCCTAACCTGTTTCCCACTTTTGCCCATCATCAATCTACAAATTGCTAAATTACTGCCACACTGCTGACACCACACAGGTGTGTCACATTTCTATGAAAATAATGGGGAAATGTGCTGTCACCACAGAGGCAGAAGCTGAAGGACAGGTGATTATCACATTGCACATGTGATAATTAAGGGACGGCATCTTTTCTGTGGATGTGCCCACATCATGCAGTGGCATGGGGAATCCAGTGGAGGGATGTCCCTTGGGGCCCAGATTTCCACTGCAGCCACCCTGTGAGCTGTTGTGAGGAAAAGCCTAAGCAAGGGCTGGAGAGGGAATTTTCAAGGATGGACAAGTCTTCTTATTTAAATACAGCTTCTCAGTAAGTAGCCAACACAGAGGGAGAAGGCTGGGCCCTGCTTTCCTCCCCACAAGAACACAGAAGAGATGAGTGATTTGGTGAGATGCAGCAAGGCCTGGAGGCATTTGTTTCAGCACAACATCATCATCCAGAGAGTGCACTTGGACAGCTATGCCCAGGCACCACAAAATGAAGAGGAGGTGGTCAGGAACTGGAACAAGAGAAACTAAGGAGGCAGATTTGTCAGCACAGGGGGATCCAGGAGTCAGCCAAGCATGCTGGCAATGCTGTGCTACCACCTGTGTATCCATCAAGGCAAGCACAGAAGAGGTGTTTGCAAAGGAATGATTCAGGACAGAACTGGGAACGTCCCTGCAGCTGACAGCAACTGATCATCAACAAGGATTCTGCAACAGAAGAAGGGGGCACAAACAACAGAATTATGTACGCTTCCCTGATGTATAAATGCGGCGAGATTGGATGGGACATCTCACGTCTCTCTTCCAGGAATAAGACATAACTAAAATCAACAACAGTGTCACATGGGCAACCCCTCGAAGAAAGATGTCAGGGTCTTTTTTGCAGCTTCCTGCAGCAGATCTCTTCAGAGTCTCTTTCAATTTTCCCCAGGAAAGAAAATAGGAATATTTATGATCAAAAGTTTCACTACTCGATCCTCTCCTAGTGAGATGGCAGACTGCATGAGCAGGAGGATGCACATCATCGTGTGCAGGAGCAGCCAGCTCTGCTGGAGACTTGTCAGAACAACCAGGAGGAGGCTGAACAGCACAGGCAAGCTGAAGGCAAATAAGGTGGAAGCCCACCTTCAGTCATCCCCAATGATGTTTTGCTGAATGCAAAGTGGATGATTTATTTCTGCTTCCTGATATATGGCTGCTAAGAGATGAAGCACCAAGTAGGGAGCACAACACGTTTCAAAAGCATGCTATGTCTGCATTAGATGATGTAATTTTGTTGCTGAAAGCTTGTGGCCCGCTCCACTTGGCTTGAATGTTAAACTGTCTGACTGTATCCTGCTTAGGATGGGGAGGTTACAGGAGGGAAAGATCAGCACTTTAAATTACTAACATCATTCAGGCATTTAAAGTTCTGAATAAACAAAAACTAATTACATTTTTGAATACATATGGAACAAAATGCTGACTAAACTAGGCCAGAAGCGGGGCATCCAAGGGGTCTGACATCTCTGGTGCCAGTCAATCACTCATATCTATTGCATTTCATTCACATGTCAAAGAGAAAAAATATTTACTTGCCTAACAAAGCTTGGTGTGCTTATGTTAGCAGTGGTCTGATGACATGAGCTCCCCTCAGCTGCAGTACAGGGGCAAATAGGCTTAGATTACAGTTAAAAACAGCACTTCTGTTTGAGGGAGATTACACAGAGCGAGAATGAAAAACCAGCTAAACAGGGACTTTGTTGGGCCTTTCCTTATTCGGGGCAATGTTATACCAGATCAAAATCAGGGTGATTGATGCCTAAGTTGTCATTTTAACCCCAGAATGGAAGTTTGGGGATGTGCAATTAATAACTGGTCCTGGTGCCTCCCAGCAGTGTGGAATCAGATAAGGGGCATGGTGTGAGCTGCTTCTCGGGCCAGGGCTGCCTCAATCTCATTTCTCTAATCTTTTTTTAAGTTTGAAGCATCATTCGGTCTTGAACCTCAAAGGAAACAGGAAAGTTTCATAGCATTCACAAGCTGAAATGCTGCAGGATGACTTGTTCTGCTTCAACATTTTTTGCCTCATTGAATGGCACAGAGTGTGTGGAGAGGCTGTCCCAGAGGGCTGCACCATCCCAGGCTGCAGGGAAGTATTCACCCCAAAATACATGACATGTGGCTCCTTCGAGTCATTTCTGCCATGTTTCAGTATCTGTGAAACTAAGTCATCAATATTTGTAATAAAGGCTGTACAAATTATGATTTTATAAACATGTTTACCAGAATATTAAGTATTGTATTTATCATTTCCTTCCTCACCCGTTTCTTTTCCCTCTTCCCATCTCCTCAGCTATCAAAAGCCAGTAGAATACAAGATTGTCTGTAGAGCTGAGAGACTGTTTAATTTACATGATGAATGAACCTCTTCCTGCCTTACAATTCAATGAGACAAGTATGCACTTAGATTTGTGCAAGTAAAAGTTGTCACAGAACCTACTAATGGTTATTTCCCTTCTTGAAAGGAAACCTCAAACGTCAGCATCAAATCTAGAAATTTCTCACCTTATTAGCATGGGAAATACTCAATGTTAAGGTGATCTGATAGAAGCTGTTTGGAAACTTTCAAGATGCCACCACGCTTCAGAGCCTGGTTTTAGACTGGTAAAAGTTTATCACAAAATCTAGCTGGCCAGCAGCAGCTACTTCAAGACAGCCTGAGCCATAATTGCAGTAAAGCAGGCTGCTTCATACAGACTTTGTGAACAGGAAGAACTTGCCTGCTGCAGCCACTTGATCTCTATTGTCAGGTATCACAGTGTTAAATAAGATGGCAAGAGACACCCTCCTGTGGATCTCATCCCCTTTCTTCCCCATGAAGCTTTACAATCATACTAGCTAGAATTTTAAAGCTTCACATAATAACCATAGGTTTGCATGTGTAAAATGATTGCCTGTCTTCTATTATCCTCCTCCTATTCAAAGCTTCTGGTTTACCCCATTTACTTAAATGCTTGCTCTTTCTCCCTCACCAGTCATGGCTATTTGCCTGAGTATATCACAGTACATGGTCCTGTCTGATGCTCATGTGATGCAGGGTTCCAAAGCTCTCAACAAACTATGTACAGATTAAAATACATATATAATATTAGGAAAGGCATATCATTATGAAGCACTTGATATTTATGCATCCAAAAGCACAGAGAGATTTGTTTTACAGTCATACCATTCATTCTTGTTTGCCATATTTTTTGGCTTATTGTAAAAGTACTAATATTTTCATGGCTTTCAATTTAAAAAATTAAGATTTCTTTAACAACTTTTCTGAGGGATTCGATTTTGTGAACTACTTCAGTAAGCAGGCTTTAAAAAGGCTGCTATTCACTCTGACACTCCAAGTGGGTTCCAAATGTACCCATAGCTATATAAGTGGTGTATCAGATGGAGCCGCTTTTTTCTCCTCTTCACTTCTCCTCTTTTGGCCTCAGCAGAAATCAAATACCTAACAATAGTTACAGCAGCTAGAAATTCTTCATATCGTCCTCACACTTTTACAATTCTTTGTTATTCTGGTAGGATTTTGGTAGATGGCTATGTGCTACAATGAAACCCCAACTCATGTTTGTTAAGACATGTAGAATAAAGTGAGTGTAATATTTGAATTATTTTATTGGAGTAGCAGAGCTGGCATTGGCTTTCAGAAAATAGCTGGGAGAATATTTACTATTCAGATAGCACTAAGCTAGGCAGGCAGAGTAGCTACAGTCCCACCTTTAAAATGTGTAACCGTACTTTACAGTTGAAATATTACAGGAAAATTCTCTGGAGCTGTAAAAAGCATGGGCTGTTCACAACTTGCTCAACAACTCAGGAGAGAGAAGGCACAAACTTCACCCCCTGCTTTATCAAAACATGCACACATTTGGAAGCCACCTGCTTTCACAGTGATGCTTCCTTCACCAGCAAACCTTCACATTTTCCCCTTCTGAATCATTGTGTGACAGTGAATCACTGATGATCTTCAGCGGCAGGACCAAAAATAGGGCTGGGCGCAGAGAAGGGCTGCGGTAGGGGCAGCCTTTCCTGTGTGCAGCCCTGGGTCTCCCAAGCAACAGTGAGCCCGCTGTTCTACCTCCACACACTTCAGATCCTCCTGGGAGCAATCACCTTTCCCTGCTCCACGGGCTATTTCTGCAGTGCTGCACTCACAGTGCCGAGAAGCCGCGGCAACAGGAGCCGCATTAGCATGCAGTGAAGTTTGCACCCCGGGTAATTATGGTTTTCTTTGTCACAGTGAATCACTGCATGTGAAATGATGGCAATTTCCCTATGCATAGATGTAGTTGATAAATCAAAGCTGCTTACTAGATAATAACTGTGCTTCAGGTGGCTTCCAAAGAAATGCTGCCTCCCAAACGATGGTGAAGCACGGCCCAGCATCAAAGCCTTCATGCCTAAGCAGAGAAAACTCAGCTCCTCTCACTGCTGTCTGTAAGGTTAGCACACCCTCAGCCACTGCAGAGTCTACTGTGAAGGACAGAAAAACTGCATCTGCCTGGTGACAGCCCATGTGTCCTCTCTCTACATGTTATTATTTCTGCATCACATTTCTCCTTTAAATTTCCTCTCTGTTTTGATAAACAAGTCTTTATTTTAGACCCTCAATTTCCATCCTAATCAGCACTTCTCTAAGACCCTCTAACCCACTTAAACTGCATCTGCTAAGAAACTCTTGGATGCCTATTGTTTATATCTTTCCTTCTTTCTTTGAGTCCACCCACTGGCTCTTCCTATATCAAATTCCAATTTCTTGCACTTAGTTTCAAGGCTCTTGACAACTCTATCTTTCTAGTCTTGTCTATTAATGCATTTATCAACTTGTTAGTATTTTTGAAGCACCCAGAAACCATGGTAATGACTGCCACAGAGAAGCTCATGAGGAAATTAATCATTCTGCTTCTATTGTAGGACTTGAATCCTGTGCAGTAAGCAAGGCATGAGGTTCAAACTTCAAAAGAAATCCCCACCAGCTCGTCATTAATTCATCAATCTCTACCTCCTGCACCAGATGAGGCAGAGGTCTTAAGGAAAAAAAAAAAAAAAACAGTAAGAGAAAGAAAGAATTGAAATCTGCACTCCATACCTATGCAAAAAGAGGTGGCATTAAAACTACATGTGCAATGGAACTCTGGTATTTCCTAACATGGAGTGCTCAGTGTTAGAGTCTGAAGTTCCCTGGAAAAACTTCCCCCATCTGAAACAGTACATCATGGCCCAGAAAAAGTATCAAAGTTAGAGGTGATCACTGGGCTTTCAGGTAAAGACACAACTGGGTTTGGGAGGGATTCAACCTGGGGCTGAGGTGTTAAATTTGATGTCTGACCATAGGGTACACTCCTGAGCCACGTTCATCTTTCACAGTCCCCACCGGAGATCTGGGCCACGCAGTCAGTGCAGCAGGAGCAGTTCAGCTCACCCAACAGCACTCACTTCTGTTCTGCTGAGAAGCCCTGAGGCTGCATGGCCACTCAGAGCAGATCTTCATGGATTACAGCAATGCAGGCACTAGAGAAGCCTAGAAAAGTCTTAAGATAAAATCAAATGTTCATGGCTAAATGCACAGCCAACACTGAACTAAGACTATCTTTCTCTTCTCTTTCTTGCTGCATCTTTTTTTTCTCAGACTGCAAACTTCACAGTAGTTAATCTGAGCCATTGAAGAACACAGCATGCAAGGATTCAGGCTGGCCAGATTATTTGGGCCTTACCACAACATAAACATTGAATATTAGTCGTAACACCACCATCACTTTCATTTTTCCTTTAAATATTCCCTTTAGGTAGGATTTGTTTGCAGCTCTTCAGCCATCATTTCAGATGCTGTAGACAGCCTGTCTGGCCTCCAGCTGCTGCTCCTGGTCTCACCTGGGTCCTGCCAGCCTTCTCTACACAGATGCCTCAGGTCTCCCAGGACATACTGGGCACCCACCTTGTGACCTTGAGCCATCTCAGACATCAGCATGAGGGAAAAGCTGGCAGAGACCTCTGATCAGCTGCTGTGAACAATTTAACTGGAAAATAAGCAGTATTAGAAGGTTTTGGGGTTGAATGGACCTTTACAGGTCATCTCATCGAATCCCACTTCAATGAGTAGGGACGTTGCCAAGCAGGATTTGGCCAATAGATAAATGGCTTCTCAGGGAACTTATCTGTGCAGTTTCCTGAGGGCTGCTGTCCTGGGGCACTCTTGGACCATATGCCTGCCTCCATCTCCTCAGGCAGAGAACACAGGCACCCACCCTCACCTTTCTGGCAGCACTCTCTGAAGTAAGGATCAGGTTTACCACCAGTTTCTATAATTGACCAAATTCCCACTGACAAAGCTGCAGTAAGCAGCTGTGTGTGCCCATATGGCCCAGAACCACAGTGTAGCATCCTGAATATTTCTCACATGCCCCAATTTAAAGTTTTTGGGAGTAGAGGATAAACAGAGTATGTGAGTATTTCGCCAAGACAGAAGTTCACTGGAACAGGGGGGCCCCCCAACTTTATAGGACTCTGCTTTAGCTGCCAGCTCTTCCAAGCTTGCAATATTTAATGTTTATATAGGTGCATGTTTCTGACCCCTGTGTTTATTAAACACATTGAAATTTCTAGGCTGCATGGAAAGAAAAAGTCTATAAACAACCTCACCAACCACGTAAGTTTAAGGCAGTGAAAGGAGCTAAAAATCTACTAGAATGGTACTAAAGGCTTGGGCTTGACTTGTCTTTGGTTTTTTTTGGGGGGTTGTGTTATTTTTGGTAGGTTGGATTAGGTGTTTTGGGATTTTTCTTTTTGTTTTTTAATGGAACAGTGACACCATCACTTAGAAAGCTGGATTTGATGTCAGGCCTCTGAGAGGTTTCAAAGACCTGTGTACAGTTCTGCACCTTTACTGCCTGCCTGCTGTTGCCCTGTTTTTGTTCCAGCCAGGTCACATCTCCTGTCATGCAGCCCCTCTGCTGCATTTCGGGCAGCATGCTAAGCCTGGCTAAGGACTTGCTGAAAATCTTCAAAAATATAGAGAAACTAGCTACCACAGTGCTCTGAGCAAAGACCGTAACGCTTCTGCACTCCTGGCAGAATTGTCTTCTCAGGATTACTTATTTTCACACTGGTAGCAGTAGCCATAAAAACAGAGCGAGGAGAGCAGGGACCCCTCCTCACACCCAAGTTAATGTCAGTCCTTCCTCTTGTGCTACACCCTGAAATCCTTCCTGAGTGTCAAGGGGAGAGGGGATCGGTGACAGAATGACTCCATTCAAACAATGCTGGCAGCTAAAGTATTTGCCTGGCGAGATGAGGGTTTAACTGACTGGTCATTAAAGTTTCATGCAATCCCTACTCTCAAGAGAGCAACTCTCAGCTGTTCACAGCTCCACAGAAAGTACAGACACAGAATAAGGACATGAACCAGAAAGGTATTTTAGATCCATTCGTTATAATTTACACACCAATGACATACAGCATAAAGACAAAATATACAGATCTTCATATATATGTACATTGATCAACACAGTGCACAATTTAAAGTTATGTTACAATTAAGTGTACAATTTTAAATATGGCTTTATAAACTAGTAATAACAGTGCTAAAATAACGTATGTCTCGTGTAGTTCATAGACAAACAACATAATGCAGCTGCAGCATCAGAGTCCCCATTTAGAAATGTGTCACTTCATTTTGTTAGTCAAACCTTGTACACTGCAGCTAGATGGATATATCCCTTGCCCATACACATCTACATATACTTTATTCTTGCTGGATTGCACACCCCTGTCTTTGGGACTTGCATTCTTCAAGTATCCTGAAAAATAAAAACCTGTACATTTGAAGAAAGATAAGTCAGAAGAACAAATTAAGAAGTGAGAGAAGAACACACACAATCATAGTGCCCAGTGAAAATACCAATGTGACCAGTGCAGACGAAAAAAGCACTTTCTTTTTAGGGAGCTTAAAAAAGAACAACAGTCACATCTTGTTTGCCTTATTGTCTCCAGTAAAGCAAAATTTTACTTAAGTATAATTAGACAAGAATGAGAGAAGTGGTAATTTTGGGGTCACTTGGAAGATCTGTTGGAAACTCCGGCACCGCTGAAGCAAATGGCACTGCTGTCAACGACTTCAAAGTGGAGCAGGATTTTATTTATTCCGCAAAACTTGAATGCCTTTTGGAAGCATATGTTTCAGCTTTAACTTGTTGAGCTGAATGTGTAAATCATTCCATGAAATCCCACAAACCTTTTAATGCTGCCGTCTGACCAAAAGCCCGTAACAATCTCCTTGGCCTTGAAAAACCTGGGAGTGGTGCAACCAGGACACAGAACTGAGAGTTTAACTCTGTAGTGACACGCAGTGTTTTCAGTGACTGGAATTCCTGTGCTGTACACAGACTAATACAATTTAATTTTCCAAATTGCTCAGAGAGCTGCAGAAACCTCTGCTCAGAAGTATTTCCCACTGGGGCACCTCCATAGGGAATGAACACAGAAGAAGCCCTCCCCAATGGCCATCAAAGAGAGGACTGCCCCAAACCAGTGAAACGGAGCTGATTCGTGTTGCAACCCTTCTCTCCACCAAGGCAAAGCTGTGAAGTCTGGGGTCACTGCCTGAAAATTAAAAGCACATGTGCAGTGTGGGGGAACAAGCTCCCTCCACAGGACACCAAAACAACAGCCCACGTTCACCAGCAGGCTCAAAGCTCTGCTCACTGCCAAGGCTCGCTCCCAAACAGAGCTTTGTCTCTGCAGCTCATGGGATGACAGCAGGCTGATGCCCCACAGGAGCCACAGCTACCAACATGAGCCCCTGCACAGTCTACCCAGCACTAAGGAATATCGAAGGCACAGCATACATGGATACCCCATAGCACAGATCAATTGCTGAAAGCCACTGCAGTATTCAGAATTACCTCTTGTCCTCTGGTTCCGTGGGATTAAACAGTACAACCTGTGTGTTGCTCCAGATCACAGCTGCTGAGAGGTATGGGCATGACTCACACCTATGGGTACCCAATTCCATATCTCAACTAATGGACAATCCAACTTAATTCTGCATTTAGAGAGCATAATTTGCTTTATTAGTATCACATGCCTAAATCATAATTTCGCAGTTTTTGGGGAGGGAAGGAAGGTTAGGCCAAACAGCTACTTGTCAAAAAACAGCTTCAAATTCTTATTCAAACATCTAAGGACAAGACCCACTTGAATTCATCCCCTGCCACAGAAATTTCACTTGGTGAGCTGCCCTGCATAAATCTGCACATAACACGCTTTTCCAGCAGGCAATATTTTGTAAGGCTTAGCATCTGACAGATACAGACCTTTCAAGGAAAACAGTATGAAACTGTCATGATTACTTGAGCAGACATCACTGACAAAAGCAAATTTGTGCCTGAACTGTTGCTGCAGAAATATTTCAGGCAGTATTTTTTCAAAGAGAATATAGATCTGGAGGGACATTGCCAAGGTTTTAAAGATCAAAATGTGTTACTTGCAGTGCTATAATTGGATGGAAACAGTCCTCCAGATCTGAAACATCAGGTTCAGTTTGGTTTTTAAATCAAACACCACATTTGCAGGATTTCTCAGGGACCTATCCATCCCTGAGCCTGTTTCCCCCACTCGGTAACAGTGAGCTCTGCTGACAGAGCCAATGAGACCAACAGGGGCAAACAAATCCCTCCTGACATGACAGAGTGTCACACAGTCAAACACTGGAATTCACATGAAAAAAACCCAAAAGATTGCTTCAAATCTAACTCCATTGGAAATGCAGGGCTTGCTTTGAACTCCCATTTGCCAAATGAGGGGCAGACCAATTACTCATTCCTTTAAAGCAGCGCTATGGAAACACAAAGGCAGTACTCAGCCTTTGGCAGTACTTAGGGTAAAGTAACCAGGAGGAACAGTGCTGTCTCCTCACTAGGATTTGGGCTCATGCTCCAGCTCATAAGCAGGGCAGGGGTCCCACCCATCCAGTGCAACAGTGGCCCTTGAACCCTTCCTAACATCACCCTACAGTGATTTTCTGGCTGTGGCAGAGGGACCCCCAGCCAGGGAAAAACCTTATGTGGTCTGTGTCACCTCAGACATGATGTCCTGGCATCCATCAGCCGCCAGCTCCTGGCAGAAGCTGCTATCCCAGCTCACCTGCTGGGCAGCTGGCAATCCACAGCTGTCCCAAGTTTCATGGCTGCAGAGACACCTACTGACCCTTAACCCCCACAGCAGCACAGTCAGCATCTCCAGCGTCCCTGCAAGGGACCCGCTCGCAATTCTGATCAGTGAGAAAAGAAAAAACAGAAAAAGGAAAGAAAAAAACTAAAGGAAATTAAGATGCTCTCTGACTATTTTTAGTTCTGTACAGCCCCTCAGCACTAACATTAAAAATAGATATGATGGAATGGAAAAAAAAAAAAAAAAGACTGCAGGACAAAAAAAACGTTTTTTTAGCAAAATTTTGGAAAGTCAAAACCAATTGTTCCCCTTTTAAAAAAACACATTTTTTCCCCATGCAAACCAAAATAAATGAACACTTTTTAATTTATTTAACTTTTTGTTTGTTNAAAAAAAAAAAAAAGACTGCAGGACTAAGAAAACGTTCTTTTAGCAAAATTTTGGAAAGTCAAAACCAATTGTTCCCCTTTTAAAAAAACACATTTTTTCCCCATGCAAACCAAAATAAATGAACACTTTTTAATTAATTTTTTTTAACTTTTTGTTTGTTTGTTTCCTCACAATAATTTACCAAGACAGCTTTCAAAAGAAAATGCATGGATTAAATCCTTTTAAAGAGGTCTGACCATCTTTTAATGGTCTTTTCATGACTGGGACTCATCTGCTGCAAGCACACCTTGCAATGCTGAACAAATGGAGAAAGCACAGCCTTCAAACATGCATCAGAAAATGAATGAGAACATCTCCATCAGAATTTCCAACACACTAATGATTTTAAATAGGAGCTTTTTTATGCAGATTCCTTTTATTCAGAATATCAATACCCACATTTTTGTATATAAAATCTCTCCTGACTCTGCCATGGAGTTACCCAGGCCACCACCTCTGCACTTTCAAGCCCAAGAGTTATCTTCTTGTGCCCTATTTTTGTGCTTAGTTTCCTGAGAAGGGCCCCAAGTAACTGGATGATATCTTCCTCCTCCTGGCAAAGTTTTGGTTCACTTTGCCATTGATACTTGCCCACAACATTGGCTGGAAAAAGGCTTCAAGGACATGCCTGAGGAATTGTGCAAACAGGTGTAAATTCACACCAAACTTGTCAGCTCTCACTGCAGTGGCTCCCATGCATGAACAGACCTGGCATTTCAGTGCAGACAAAGGTGTCCCTGCTTTCAAAGCCAAGGCTAACTCCAAGCTTCCCAGAGCAGGCGCTTTCCTCTGCAGAAGGCACTCCAGGATCCTAAAGAGCAAGCTATTCTTTGAGTGCTGGAGTTATTTCAAGCTCCAGACTCACTACAGCTACCAACAATTAACATCTTAAAGCAGTTGTCTGCCCTGTCTGCTCCTAGAACATTTGGTACAACCAACACATTACAAAAATTTTGCTGAGGGATCCTGATTCATCTAACTGTAAGTCACTGAGAATGTCATAATTAAAACAGGCCACCAACAAAGTCTGCAGTCAAATGCCCAATTTTATATGCATATTTAAAAACACAACAACTCAGTATGTTCCATATGCTCTCTCTCTACCAAAATCAACTAATCATGGCCAAGCAACACTGAAGTACATGCTTAACTTCAAAGCTGTGAGTAAATCCAATGGATTTATTCTCATCTCTAACCTGCATTTAGGGAGACATGGACATGAAGCATGTCAGAACCTATGCAATCATTTTGGAATCCAGATCCACAGATATGTCAGCAAAGGCAATTTAAATTAAATTCTGGTCATGCTTTCAGTATCTGAATTTCCCCACACACATGGCAGTGCTGAGAGAACCGTCCCATCTCGCCTCCTCCCATGCATCAGATTTAGGGACTGTGCACTGCAAGCCAGCACAGTGCCCAGCACCCCCCAAAGCACCTCCCTAGGCAGCTACAAAGCATTCAATTGCCTGGGCCAACATCTTGCAACTACACCATGGCCCAGGCCTACTAACACCTCAAACTGCTTTGCAACCTTCACAGGTTTGCTGTGTCTGTTGGGTAAGGAACACAAAGCACCCACTGCTGAAATAACATCAGACTTTTAGCAACAAATCCCAGCTCTTTAGCCTTGCCTAGAAATAGCAGACAGCAGCCATGGGCAGGGAGTAAAAGCATAATAATAATTCAAAAACACAGAAGAAATTTGACCAACACACATTCCAGATGAGTTAACACTGACATCTCCCTCCTGCATTAAAGTATTCTAAACACTAACCCTTTCTGCAGGACTATGTTTTCCTCCATCCTTCCCTGTCTCCAAAAGAACTGGGAGCAGTTCTTTCCTGCAGATCCTGTAATATATGCACCCAAAGTATGGGTAGCTATCAAATAAAATCCCCCTGAAACTTTACCAAATCACAGAATCTTTTTAGGTTGGAAAAGACCTTTGAGATCATCAAGTCCAAGTGTTAACCTAGCACTACCAAGTCCACCACCAATGTCCCTGAAGTGCCACATCTACGTGGCTTTTAAGTACCTCCAGGGGTGGTGACTGGGCAGCCTGTTCCAATGTTTGACAATCCTTTCAGTGAAGTTTTTCCAAATATCAATCCAAATCTCCCCTGGCACACCCTGAGGCCATTTCTCTTATCCTAGAGCTTGTTACCTGGGAGAAGAGACCAACCCCCACCTTGCTACAATCTCCTTTCAGGCAGCTGTAGAGAGCAGTAGGGTCTCTCCTGAGACTCCTTTACTCCAGGCTAAACACCCCCAGCTCCCTCAGCTGCTCCTCACTGGACCTGTGTTCCAGTTCCTTTCACCAGCTTCTTTGTCCTTCTCTGGACATGCTCCAGCACCTCAAGGACTTTCCTGTAGTGAAGGGCCCACAACAGAACACGGGATTCAGGGTGCAGCCTCACCAGTGCTGAGACAGGGGGCCAATCACTGCCCTGGCCCTGCTGGCCACACTCCTACTGACACAGGCCAGGGTGCTGCATGAATCTGATGCACCTCAGCACACCACTGCCTTATACTGAGATGGCAGGCAACCAACACCATCAGGGCCTTTTCATTACAGCATCAATCATTTTCTTCCATGGAAGAAAGCTGTGCCAGTCATACCTCTTCCATTTTTGTCCTCAACCCGCTGCTGTAAAGATAAGATAAAAACACAAACCAGTTGTGACAAATGCTCCACTTCCCAGAAGTTCGTCCCACTTCGATGGGGGATCTGGTTTTGAACATGAACAAAAATAGGCTGGAAGGTCCTGCTGCCCTCTAGACCTCCAGTTTGCTCACATGTGTTTTAAATGTGTTTACCTTGGTCCACCTGAACAATTACACAAAACAAAATACATTTGAAATAGTCCAAGCAGTATGTGACAGCTGAATCAAGCACAATGGTCTCTTCCGAAGTGGTATAAACCTCTTCCTGACCTGAAGGAAAAAACAAATCAGAGTGATCCCAAGAAACAGCTTATCTGCACAATGGGAGACACTTGTACATATCACTTGCATTGTTCATGATCTCTGTACTCATCCATGTCCACATCTGAGTCAAAGAGGGAGTGTCCAGTGTAATCTGTGTCAGGGGTTTGGGAAATACTGTTCCCTTCCTCATCAAATGTTTCTGTCCTTGAATAAAAACTGAAGTCCTGCAAAGGGGAGTAAGTCTTGCTTGCTTCACTGCTTTCCTCAGATTCATATAGAGTGTTGTCATCATCATGGTGCCATTCTGGCCAAAATTTCCTCCTTATTCTTTCACAATACATAGCAAGGTTAATCAGTTCACCTGCAACACAACACAACAGACTTCCGTAAATATACCCAGCCAATAATGCTCTAACTCACCTGATGATGCAAAAACACATTAGCTGTGTTTGGAAACAAACTGTGTAGGGCCTTTCCAAGGAAGTTTCAAAATTCCAAGATGCCATCTATCCTCTTAGCAGCTGTTTTTAATTTTAATGTAACCACATACAACAAGAAAGGTTACACAGGAATAAACACAAATACATGGTCGCACAAATAGCAAAGTAAGTATCCCAAATTCAACCTCTACAAAAAGAAATCAAGACAAGACACTAATACTGTAAGGTTTCTGTAGTAGAACTTTTTGCTTGATGGCAAACACCTGGCTCCCAAAGACAGAATTTGATCTTACAGATGGCACAGTACGCTTATGGAGTACCGTGAATGTGGGGTTTCACCACCAGATGGCAGCGTTGTCTGCAACTTAAATTCACATTTAATATGGCCCCTGGCTCACTCCTACTGCTCCCAGCCTTAGTATCTCATGCCTTGTTTATAAATACATGTATGCTTACAGAATAAATCATAAGAAAACTCAAAGAAGGAAGAAATAACAGGGTGTTAAAGCAAGGTGCACGTAAAACCTGTACTCATGACAGCATAAGCAAGTTGATAGGTACTGAGAATCAACCACACTGCTTGGGTATTTCAATCTATTATCTCCTATTCATTTTCCTTAGAGACAAACTAATTCAACAAGCATAGTAATCCTTCCAGACAGCCATGAGCCCTTCAGCATTTTACCTGTGATGCCCCAGACATCAAAGGGAAGAACTGCATAGCCAATATTTATATCCTCATCTCAAGTGCTCATTATCTGAGGAAAAGAGTAAGCCTGTGCCTCTTCACCGCAGGTTTAGCAGAGCTCTCTTGCACAGAGTAGGTTTACAGGTTAGATTCATTCCTTTTACACTATTTTACATTCTTTTCCTCCTTAGCTCTTCCCATTTTTCATGCTGTGTGGTTTTACTATGAAAAGGGATGCAAAGATACTTTAACATCTGTATCACCCCACAAAAAAGAACCAAACAAAATAAACAACCCTCTGTGGGGAGGAGGGGTATGTTGGTTTCCAATTCATGCAAAAGCAAAGTGACTCCAAAACCAAGCTGGATTTCTTCCTTGCCTGGCATCTTCAGGAACAGCAAAGTCTGTAGTTTCAGTGAGACAAAAGCACTTGCAGTTCTACTATCATGGAAAGTACTCAGCTCAGGAGAATTTGCCTAATGGCTGTTCTTCTGTTTTCTCACACATTACCCAGCATTCACTCCTTAGAAACTTTAAGGCTTTGCCACATTAAACAGAGAAAGATCAAGTACAGAAATAAAAACAATTACTGTGTAGAACATTAAAAAGAAAGCAAAGAATTTTAAGAGAAAACAACCTTACAAGACACAAATGCTACATCAAAGGCAAGAACAGTCTGCTGAAGTACTGCAGTCTTCAAAATGTCCTTCCAAGGTACTCCAAGTTTAAACGTGAAAAATGCCACCAAAAGCTTTTAATCAGAGATCACTTAAGCTTTCTTACCTTTGATTAGTCTCTCTGGTCGAGTCCCTGGTAATGTCCACATTGCCTGTGCCAGATGTCCAAAGACAGTGGCATCAACAGTGGAAACAGTTGATCCCATAATGTATTTCTTGTCACCTGTAAATACAACAGCAAATATTTCTTGACTAGATGTCACTTTTCCCCAAATTAAAAAAAAAAAAAGGCACAGTTCCACTTTTAGCATATTTATTTTACTGAAATCATGCCAATGAAAAGGTTTGCTTGTTCAAAGACAGGGATTCCAAAGCTGTTTCTAGGGCTCAGCAGGTGAAATCCATTACTGCAGCTGCCCCTGTGTTCAAGACTTGTATAACCAGGCCAATTACAGAGCCACCACTGGCCAAGGGACCTCCTCTGCTCCTCACAGCTGGCAGCACACACACACTGTACTCATTCTGCTGCATTTAAAATCTGCTCTGCAGCTACAAGATGCCTGAAAACACCATTTCTGCCTTTGGTGCAAACCCAAAACCGCTCAACCACGATTCAAAATCATGAACTTGCTGAAAGAAGCTGGTCACCCTTTACCTCTTATCCATGCAGAGCCAGGTTCAATTTACTCATTCGATCAGCTGGAAAAAGAAAAGTCATACCCAAAGCTTTCCTCTCTCCCTATTTGTTCAGGATGAAATGGATGCACCAGTCAGACCTGCAGGGACTGCTCAGAAATAATCTGCATCTCCAGGAGGAGGACAAAGCCATAGGCAGGAGGGGACAGGTCCTCTCACACACCACCACTGCAGTGCCCCACACCCACTGACCCCTGACAGGTACAATCAGAGACATGTCAGGCAGTAAGTGAAACAGCAGCCCTTTGGGACTGGCCTGGTGCAGTGGAGGGACATGTCTGCTCCTCACAGCACTTCTGCTCACCTCTCTGGGCACCCCAATATCATGATGGTCCTAAATGGCCACCACAGCACAAACAGAAGGGTAACTAACTAAGACTGGGAAGAAAATACATGTTTCAAAGCCATTGTTTGCTACAAAACATCCACTGTAGACTTGTTTTCCCATCACAGGCAGAAGACCTGGAACAAAGACCAGGCACAAAGCACACAGTGAAACATGAAGTATTGCAGAGGTCAGGTTAGCTGGTTGCACTGCTCCTGCCTCGGCCCAAAGTGCTACTAACTCTGTGAAATGTGGTACTTAATTGAATTCTCAAAATCCAGTTATCCCATCTCCCCAGGACATTCTTCCAAGCTGCCTGTCATTCAGCAGGTTATTCAATTTGGTTTATTGAGCAAGTCCAGAGGAACTGTCCAGTGTAAAATGCATCAAATTCCAGTGTACAGTACAAGGAATGCTGCACATCCCCTGCACAAGAGCACAGAAGAACAGTGCTCAGGAATATCCAGTAACAATAACCTTCTCTGGCCTGTCAGATGTCATTTGAACATGCACTAAACTCTCCCCAGCTCTTCCATGGTTCCATCAATTTATTGTTTGAAAACTATACAGGGTAAATGTTGTGTCTTTTCAGTATTTATCTGGCACCTAAGCACTCATCAATCTCAAACACAGCTCAAAAATTGGTCCCTAAACCACAGTTATATGCCAGCACCAGAAATTTAGCACCATACAACTGGGTCTTGAGATTCAATCCATAGTGATGTTGTGCTGGGAAGAAATGCTGCCATTTCCATCTTGCTACAACTAAAGCAGGCTCGGAGTGAGGGCTAAACCATCTCATCTTCTGGTTCCCCAGGCACAATACCCCACACCTTCAGGTGCATGGAAACAAAGAACAAGAGGAGAAAATAAAACTCTGGGATCATAAAACTCCAAATCTGGTTTTAAGTCATGCTGCTCCACAAAATATGGCACCTGTGCACATTTTCTTCCAACATTCCCAATCTGTTCTCAAAACTTCCAGTGCAACTTTAGCCCAGAAGACTTTCAGATAGACCAGTTATCTCTGTGTCTGTTTATAGGCAAGATTACACAGTGTCTGTCACATCCAGGCTGCCAGAGCTCTGGTCATCTCAAACACCTCTCTGCATCCCCTGGCTAATCCAACAGAAATGAAATCACCTGGTCACACCGGACTTGCATCACCTTTGTACTGCCCAGGAATTTGAGAGTACACAACTCTACTCTTTACAAATGCACACACCAGAGGATTCAAAAGCAGCTACTTCAACAGTGGGTCAAGAAACCCCAGCAAGAAGCAGGTCTGTGGGACACAGGCCTGCACCCTTCCACAGAGACAGCTACAGCATTTGCAGGCTGCTACAGGGCACTTAACTAACTTTAGAGGCTCAGATCCAGGTTAGTCTAACCTCTGAGTTTTCAGCTCTGAGCACCCCTGCCCTCCCCAAAGCATCAAATGCTTTTCAAAATCCACTTCAGGAAACTGCTGGCCTGCAACTCCCTGCTCAAAATCCTCATCTACCAAAGAGCCTGAGAGGCAGAGAGCTGAGAGAGCACCAGCAGATTTATGGTCACTCACTTGCCTCTTCTAAACAATTACCAAAGTGTGTATTTTTATATATTGCTAATTCATGTGCTCATTCCCCACACTTCCTTACACTATTAACAGGCAGTAGGAAACTGCTACAATACAAGGAAATAACATTTGTGGTTTAAAGACTGCAGGACAGAGAGAAAGGTGATACCAATGGGACAGGCTGATCCATCACAGTGGGATTAGTTCCAATTTCCATGTTTATAAGATCTGGAGGAGTCTGTCAGAGAAATGGGTATAAGGGAGATAGAAAAATTATTCTCAGGAATAAAAATAAAGAAAATAAAAAAGCATCAAATATGTGATTGGAAATGTCAAAATTAATGTCGTAAGAACTGACAGCTGCAAAGTTATCATTCTCTGGAAGCAGCTCTTACAATTAAAAGTTATTCTTGCTCCCATGTGAGTGGTCCTTGTTAAAAAAGGGGAGCATTAATCTGATATTCCTGATTGCTGACAGCTACAGTTTGGTATGTGCAGCTATTCTGCACCACAGGCATTGTTCTTAAGCTCTTAAGATAACAGCCAAAATCTCAACTACTTTCTCTTCTGGGAAAACACTTGGGTACATATATATGGAGGGGAATCTCACAAAGATTGTGCAGGCAGTAAGCTGACTGACTGCATTCTCCTTCCCCCTTTGAAACAGGGGAGTCTCTAGTCAGGCTGGAAGTCTTCATCCCACCTTCTGTCCCCATTCCAGGACACCACCTCAAGACCTCAAGGCCACAGTTACTAGACCCAACCATAAACAGTTGGCTGAAGAAAACAGGAGCATAGTGTTAATGAAAATTAAGGCAATTACAGAAAAGTAGACAAACTCATCAATAATCAAAAGGGAAAATAAAATTATTCATGTAACTGCACACTGACTAATCTGACGTCCATTTCAGAGGGGAAGATGAAAAAAATGTACAACATTCAGCTGGTAACATAATAACTTAACAGGAATACAGCAAACACCCATCAAGGCTTTTTGAAGTACACAGGCACATTCTCAACAACAACCTGGAATTAAGAAGAAAAACTCTGCTGTATACATATAACATATGTATAATACAATTAAAAATTTGATATAGTGAGGAAGTGTTTGAGGATTTCCAGTACATTTTCCACAAGAGCCAGAGACTGATTATAGCATTTACCTTCACGGGGAGATGACCCAAGCCACCCAGGAAGGGAGAAAGAAGTACGAAGAGCATTTGTCTGCAGGCTAGAATCACACACTCATTTGAAACAAGTCCAATTTTGAACAGATTCAGAGAGTGCCTAACATCTGTCAGCAAAACATAGTAGCACCTCCACCGGCTGAAATCTCATCATTAAAACTGGGCAGCTTTTATAAAGCCATCCCCAAGCCAGCAAAAAGGCACAGGCCTCAAGACAGCATGCAAGTAGCCCGATCCACAGAGATCTGTCTAGATGATTAAATGATCCCTTTGAACTTGAAATCTTACAAATCTGAGTGTCAGTATACACTCCAGAGAAATAAGCAAATCAAGATACTTTTACAGGTACTCAGGCACACGTTTTAGTTTTCTCTTGAAGGTTCTGTCTACTCTTGGTAGACAGGGATGACTTTAGCACAGACATATCCACTGCCACTCCTTTCAGCCTGACAAAGTTGCCTAGCCAAAACCTGGAGGCTTTCCTGAGCTACTAAGCCATAGAGTGAACTCACTCCAGCTCCTGCCCCAACCCCACTCCTCCTTGTGATGAGCACGGAGCCACACAGTGCCAATCTCAAAACTACAGCATCAGTAGTCCCACAGAGGAGAGCACCTGGAGCTGGCCAAAGCTCTGCAGCAGTTATGACCAGATCTCCTCTTCTAAAATTAATTGCTCCTCCCCTTCCTCCTTCTCAAAGAAAAGGGACCCCTTAATCTCCAAACAGAAGATTTTCTCTGAAGAGGCACTAAAATAGATAATTGCTTCTGTTAATAAACAAAATGCAGCATAAGAAAGTGCTGTCAAAAGAGGAGCTGTCAACAAATCTTCCCCTTGCCCATTGTGTCCATGTGCCCATTGTGTCCATGCACTTCATGGGCTTTTTTCCGCCTTGTTTCAAATCCAGCAACTCAACAGGCTTGTTTCAGAAAACAAAGTTACAGAAAAAACTCGACATCTGGGTCCACTGCAAATACCTTCCTTTCCTAAACAGCTTGGATGTTTTTTCCTTCCCCTTCTCAGCAAGCGCTCAGCTTCTGCCTTCTGCTGGGCTCTCCCCAGCTTGTTCTTTTCATCCACTCCACGCTTGTCTCTTTAGAGCACGTGCAGTCTGTCCCCCTGGAGCACAGAGCAGGGAGGCATCCTCCTGTCCTCCACTCAGCCCCCTCTTTAAAGCAATTGTTACAGGGAACACCACAGGTACCATCTCTCTTGGTTTCTCACACAAGGGAGACAAAAGCTCAAGGGAAGGGACGACCTGCACCACAGCAATTCCTCAAAATGCAAGTCACACAGATGCACAGTATGCTTTGCTCTCAGTGGAGCAGAAGGCAAGAAGCACAGTGCAAAACAGTTCCAGTGCATATTTCAACCTGAGCCACACAACAGAAACGAAGTTCACTTAATTCTAGCTAAGTGAAGTCAACCTTAAGACTAATTGTATGGGATCCACCCAAGACAACCAAGAATCTTAAACACACCTATTTTGACAGCACAGAACCATCTCCTCTGGGAGCTTTGAACAAAGCTGCTGACACCAACGAATTACAACCAAGTTCAGCTCAACAAAATAACATCTGCAAAGGGTTTTCAAATGGCAGCCTCATAGCAATCTGTCAAACAGCCACAAATAAAAAACAGGAAAGGAAATACAACCAGGAAATAAAAAATGAGACACAAAAGCACCACCCCACAAGATATAGTATAAATAAGAGATTTCATTTGCAGAACTAAACACTGCATTTTCCTAATTTCATATTGCTAAATGCTCTTCCAAAACAGCAGGCCACGTTTTGATGCTCTACATACACATACTCTGTGCTCAGAGAAGGAAGCCTCTTATGCCTCCAGACACACAATTTGGCAGCAAACAGTGGGAAAAGAAAACAGTGTCTCTGCCAGAGCAAGGAAGGCACTAAATGACAGCCTCCATCTTCTGCCAAAATGAGATTATTTGTGTGTGATCAAGCTGTCAGGAAGCACTGGAGGTCAGTTCCACCCCGTGGAGAGCGAGGCTGTGAACAGAGCACCGTAACTCGCTGTACCTTACCCAGGAGGCCTGCCAGAGTCCGCATGTCCTTCTCCATCAGCGTGTACATCTCCTCCTCCGAGAAGCGCCCGATGCCGTGGCCGTACATTTCCCGCTTCACGATTCCTTTGGTCAGATGGCAGAAGATCCACTTCAGCAAGTCGCTGAAGGGGCCGAAAAGCGAAACCATCTTTTGTGTCTCATGAAGATTTTCCACCCACTGGCAATAAGCTAAAGTCCTGGAAGGATGCAGAAACAGGTTATATCAGTGTAATCCCCAGAGAGCCCAACACCCCCCAGCAGGGGCTCGCACAGAGGTCAGGCAGGTGAGCGCCCACTGCCCTGATGGAGAGGTGGCTTCCATAAACAGCAGACTCTGAGGCAACCCGGAGTGCCAGCAGAGCAAACCCACTTTACAGTACTTAGGCAGACTGCCCAGTGCTCATTCTCTCATTAAATCATGACTCACTTCAGGAGAAAACAAGATTCATGTTGATATATAAAGTAAAAGCTGCAGAATTCAGCTAAACTCTTGTAACAAAATGCATTTATTAGCTAAAGACGACTCACTGCACAGACTTGGGCAAAACAACAATGAAACAGGCCCCCAAAAAAAATCAGTCTTTCCCACCAACCTTTCTCCTTTCTATGCTGCTGACACTTAAGCAAGCAGTAACTTTGCTCCAACATATATACTGAAGCAGTAATTTTTCAGAAGGTTTCTCTTCAGAAACTAAGAATAACATGATCTTTTAAAAATAAAATATAAAAAATTAAGAAATTGTGGTTATTGAGTTGGTTTTCTCCTGTACAGTTTCCTCTACTCAAAATGCTGATTTTATGAGAGAGACATTTCTAAAGGACTCTGTTGTATTCCATGCTTTATTGAATGACAAATAATATCTTTTAAAAAGTCTTTTTATGTAATTTGTCTCATCAGCTTAAATTTTTGTTACCCACATGAGTTTTTGTTATTTATTAATATTACAGGCAAACATATCTTGATTTCTTGCTCCAGAAACCTATGAAAAAAGAAACATTAACTTTTTTAACATCCAGCATCTTCAGAAATTGCAAATAAACCAAAAAGACCATATAGATTAACTTCTGTCACCAAGTTCAAGGGCTGTTGGAGAAACAGCTAAAGGCATCTCAAAGTAGACGAGATAAACACAGAAAGCCTGTGGGGTCTCAGAAACACTGGGAATTGATACATATATTCCAATCCAAGCCATTCCAAGGCTTCATTGTTTTACTTTGGAATATGACTTCAGTTTTATCACTGTACATATTTCCAACTCTACATAATTTCCTTAGTGCTGATATGATTCACCTAATTCAAGAAAGGAAAGGGGAAAAAAAAAAACCCAGTATCTCCTGGAAAACGCCCACGACTTCTTTTGATAACGTACATTTTATCAAACTCACATTGTCCATTGCAGTTCAATGCCTTCTGCGCTAACTGGTTTCACTGAAGTCAGTAACAGTGAAGTGTGAACAGGTTTTACTGCAAATGTATAAACAGGGAAGAACAAAAATGCACCTGCTCTGCTACTGATGGCTTTGACCCTCAACAGATTACTCCACAACCTCCGGCACTGTGTAATTATAACAAAAGCATCCTGCTGACATTTCACATGCTTCAACACCACTTTTAGAACGGGGTGCTCTGCACAGTCCTGGTTTTCCAAACTTGATGGATGAACTCAAGTCATTGAGCAGGTTTCAGCAATGCAAAGTTTGAATCAGAGACAGATTCAGCAGAGGCACCAGCAGTACAGGAGGAATGTGAGGCCAACAAATGTAACAGTAAAGAGCTACTGAAACTCCTACAGCATTGACTTTGTCTGGAAGATGCAGTGTGAGACTGCCCTGTTCCAGGAACAGTGGTAAAGCAGGACTTAAGACAAATGGAAAGAAGGCTGGCCTGAAGGCATAAGGGCACTCCATAGAGCAGAATGTTGCACTAGTCATGTTTCACTGGCCTGGCAAAGGACAAGGCCTCTTCAGCAGGTACAGCTCTGAATAGGAAAAACTCTTGATGCGAACACTAGGAAACAATTACAATACAATGACTTGGGTTGGAAGGGACCTTAAAAATCATCTACTTCTAACTAGATGTCCACTGCAGGGACACCTACTCCATGGGCAGGGATATTACCCATTAGATCAGGTTTCTCAGGATCCCATCCAGCCTGGCCTTGAGCATTTCCAGGGATAGGGCATCCACAATTTTCTGGGCAACCTTTGCCTCACCATCCTTCGAGTAAAGAACTCTTTCTAACACCTAATTTACACCTCTCCTCTTTTGGTTTAAAACTGCTCTCCCTTGTCCTATCACTATCTACCCATGTAAAAAGTCTCTCTCCCTCTTTCTTATAAGCCCCATTTAAGTACTGGAAGACCACAACGAGGTCTCCCTGGAGCCTTCTGCTCTCGATGCTGAACAACCTCAGCTCTCCCAGCCTGTCTTCACAGGAGAGGTGCTCCAGTCCTCTGATCATCTTTATGGCTTCCTCTGGACCTGCTCTAACAGGTCCAGATCTTTCTTATGCTGGGGACTCCAGAGCTGGAATGAGGTGGGGTCTCACAAACACAGAGTAGAAGGGGAGAATCACCTCCCTTGACTTCTCTTGATGCAGCCCAGGATGCTGTCTCACACTGTTGGCTCATGTCCAGTTTTTTCATCCACCAGAGGCCCCAAGTCCTTCTCCACAGTGCTGCTCTGAATGAGTTCTCCTAATCTCTAAGTTAGTATTTATTATTTGAATAAGCTAAGAAGAACCTGCTCTCTCTTGCTGCAAAGACCCTCCTTCCCCAGGATGGACCTGACCTGCTTCAGCTGGCAACTCTGCAATACAATTTAGTTACTTTGGACAACAGGCCTGGCCTGGAGAAGGGCAACAATAAAAAGAAGTCAAAACAAAACAGAAAAAGAACACAGGAATTCAATTGCAGCATTTTTGAAGTCACCCCAGTTGCACAAGATTAAACCTGGCCCTATGGACTTGCCATCATTATTGCTCACTCCAACCACACCAGTGAACTGGCATCGCATCAAGAGTGATTAACCATGTCCAAAATTGTTTTAATTTCATAAAACAGAATGAACAAGGTTTCCCACAAAGCTAATTGGCCCATACTTTAATGTAAAAATACATTTCCCCAGAGCTCCCTTGCTTGCCCTGGGAGAGAAGGTCTTTGGGTCTGGAAGAGGCAGAAATCAGACCAGGTGTTTAATGACTAGGAGAGCAACAGAGAACTACACAGGATTTAGGTAATCCTGCTTAGGCTAAACTGTCAAGCACAAATCTTAAGACATCTGCTTGTCCCTTTGAATGAGAAGAATTGTTATATGTCCCAAATCTCAAATTTACACAGGCAATGAAGGCAGCTAAATAGACAATCACAGAGTTTACTTCCAAAATGTTACGGTTCTGAGTAGACAAAGCAAGGAAATTCAGGGAGAGTTAAATTCAGGGAGAGTTAAAAGAATTCTATTCAAGGGTTCCTCCAATTCAGGGACAGTTAAAAGAATTCTATTCAAGGGTTCATTAATTTGTGTTTTCTGCCAAAATATGCTTCTCAGCATTTAATTCTATCCATCACTCCAATATTCAGGCTACATTAGTGGAGTATTATCAATATTACAAAAGGTTAGGAAATGCCAGAAATTGGATAGTCTACATAATCTACTTCAGTACATCATAACTACACATTTTACACTGGAGTATGTATTTATGGGATGACATAATTATTTTAAATATTGCCTGAACAGAGCATTTTGGGAAACATTACCATTCGCATTTGTGCCAGCACATCTGTATAAATCTTAAGAGTATAAATAAAACAATAATGCATTAAAGAGCAATGCTGTGGGGTGAAGTAAATCCAAAGCCTAAATGTAACAGCAGCTTTGGCCTCAATACATAAATCAGGCAAGGAGATGAAGAAAGTGACTCATCAACAGCAGCTTCTCTGATTATCCCAAAACTGTCTGAACTTCAAGGCAAGGGGAAGGCATTCACAAGGATGTGAACAGGGGGTTATTTTTCCTATCTGAATCTGTGCAGACCAGAATTTCTTGATATACAAAAGGATTGTAACAAATTCATTCCACAATCAGCTGTAGAAACCCCATCTGCTGTGCAACTTCTCAGAGCAACCGGCTTTTAAGCCACCAGCGGCATTCAAGCCTCATCACTGTCAGCAGTAGGAGAGACGCTACTCTTAAAATTGGCTTGATGTATTTAAACATATTTACATTATAAAAATATTTTATGTTTAACACTTGGCAAGTCTGAATACTGACCAAAGTCAGATTCATCTGTATTCTCATATTATGCTCTTTGTGTACTTCAAGCATTCATCACATAAGATGCTTGCTTCTTGAAAGACAAAGTAAGAAAGAACTCAAATATATTTGTAAGTGTATATACACATACGCACACATTTATAAATCACACACATATTCACACATTTATAAATCACTACAGCTGTGTTTGACAGTACAGCTCAATACAGAAAATTGTGCATGCCCTATCCCTGGAAGTGCTCAAGGCCAGGCTGGCTGGGACTCTGAGAAACCTGATCTAATGAGTAATACAGCTCAATGGGTTAGTCTGCTTAAGCCGAATATTCAAGGCTTTATGTTCTCACTAAGCACATTAGTGTCACCAACCTAAGATCTGTCTCCTGAGATGGACGTGACAGAAAGCATCTCACAGCGACTGCCAGCCCTACAGGCACCCAGGAGGTGCCTGGCCTGAATCCCAGCAGTATTGTCGAGCCCAGCATGCCAGCTCCAGAAGGAAGTGAGAATCAAACCTCTCTTAATCAGAGGTCTGATCCCACAAATGTGCTGCAGTTACACCAAAAACCCAACGCATTCCCCAAAGGTGGCTGTGGGTGCCCCACTGTTTTCTGGAGGTCCATGGGTCACTGCAGGCAGTGGAGGTAACTCAGAGCTGGCCTACAGCAGATGACAGAGGTCTGCATTGGATCCAGGCCCTGGGGTGAGAGTCACAAAATTATTTCATTTCCATCTCTTCGCTGCTTCATTTCATCTTCATCTCTTCACCTCAACACCCATTCAGCTTAGAGGACTTTTTTTTTCTTTTTCCAACTAAACATAGCAAAAGCTTAATGGCTGACTGCCTTCTCCAGGGACTGTAGCTCCAGCACCAGCTCCAAACCAGTCTTGTGCATCTCAGAGATATGGTGTAACCCCAACATGGAAAAAGGCACGCCCACTTGTTGTCTTCCTGCCTGAGCCATGCCGGTGCCACAGCCCAGTGTAGAGAGGAGGTGTCCAGAGGGTGAGGTTCTCAACAGCCCCGCGCTGCTCCCAGCCACAGCAGCTGCATCCACATGTAAGAGGCACTAACTGCTGAAGATGAGCCACTAGTTTAGTTTTTTAGGCAAAACTAAACATTTCTGGAGGAAATGCTGAGCATCCACCAGGATTAGCTTCACCCAAAGACAGCACACCACAGGATGTACTTTTCTTCTTTGTCTGATAAATGTACTACTGTATTACTAATTTATGATGAAGCTACTTTGCATGCTGCTGGCAATGAAACAGTAGGAATCACATTATGTATCACTGCTTTGGAGGCTTGGTTTTATATACCCTATTCTGCAGAAAGGAAATCACTGTTTCAAACTCCTCACCATGGGATATGAGGACACCAAGAAAAAACCCTAAGCTTCAAGTGGGAAGGTTCAGGGATAGATGTGAAGGGATCCCACAACCACAGATGCAATGCTGTCAAGGAGAAATATGGTCCTACACAGTGAAAGCCTGATTTTGGTATAAGTACTCCAGGAATTACAGCAGTACAACTGCAACACCTCATGGCTTGGGCTTTACCTACTACAAGGAATCTGCAAGGTATAACCTCACCAATATATCAAGCCTCTGGTACAGCCACAGGGACATACAGTAAGACTTACAGTTGGACTTTTTACTGCTCTGCAACAAAAATACATGCCTTGGAGGAACTCAGCTGTGTGTGACTACACAGGAAAGGCAAGAGGGATACACAGCCAGGCATGCACATCTCTGTTCCTGGTGTAACTTTGTCCACATGTTAAAACAGGTGCCCCCTCTCTGGACCAGTGCCTGAATTTGCAATACCTGTCTTCCACATTTGCCTATGTCATGTCCAGCAGTGCCCAGCCAGCTCCAGGGGAGCCTGGATGGATGGACAACAGCTTCACAGAGGAAAGCACTTTGTAATTGAGACACAACAGCAGTATAAGCCTGCCATCAGTAATGACATTTAACGCAGTTACTGACACTAAGGCAAGAAGATGAAGCATTAGGGGACTAAAAGGCTTCATCCTCCCTTTGGTAGCTGTAATAACTGAGGGTGGAAAAATGAACCAAAAAAAAGTTAACTTACAGGCTGCCTGTATCATGTTTGGGAGGCTATGACACTGCAGATGGGTATAACTGGTGAAGGCCACACTTCTTGGAAGGCAAAGATTTAATTTCTAAACCAAATCACTTCAATATGCTAATTACTGAGTGCTAAAATTGCTCTCTCAGGAGACACTAAAAATTATTTGAAGAACTATATGTACACATATTGCTGCTGCTCTTTGATCAAAAGGTGAAAGAAAAAGCAGGTAAATGCATTCAATTTAAAAATCACACACTGTTTTGAAGAAAAAACGTGCAACATAAATGCAAAACTTAGTGCAGCAAGGATTTAAATGCATACTAGAAAGCCTTGTGCCCGCTAAGGCAGCAAATACAGTATCCAAGGTGCATGTCCACCTGATGCCTCTATGCCCAAACTGGAAAGGACACTTAAGAAGGACAGAAATGTAAAGCACAGAGGAAATCACAGGAATTATTATCAAAGGTGTCAGTAAAATGCATAAAGTCCCAGAAAGGTTCTGTTTCTATTTTCCATTCATATACATACTTCAGCTTCTCAGGATATTGTGACTAATACTGGATATTATCAATGGGCAGTATTGTTAACAATCCATACCAACAGGAGAATCCTGTGTTACAGGGAAGGCAATGATCCATACCGCAGTCACTCACACATCATTAAAATCAGTCAAAGTAAGAAAACAGTATTCTGGATTCACCACAAACACTGGATTCATTCCTCTACGCCCCCCAAACCACAAATACATTCAGCTACCTTGATCTTTTGGTCTTTATTAAAAAGGCTGTTCCTATTCAAAAGTCATATTGAACAGAGGAGCATCCCACTGCTGCTTCCTTCTACAAAGCTGCAGTCAAAGGGCCTGACTTTGCCTTGCTTACACAGCACAGATTTTCAAGGGAATTATCCCTGGCTCATACCACCTTAGAGGACAAGGAGCAGCAGTTCCCTAGGATGAAGAAAGCTGTGAAGTTAGTAATTGGGTACCCAAGATTTCTGCAAGAGAAAAGAAGCATTCATGTCGAAGCCCAAGCTCAGGGGCACACCTGACAGCACAGGAACACAGCCAGCTTTGCCATGCAAGCTTACCAGTACAGGTGCTCCTCCACCATTTTGGTCACAGCTCTGGAAACAGCTCTTTCATGTGGACCAAGGTGTTTATTTAAATTCACTCCAAGTTTCTCTTCCAAAAAGTCAATAATGAACTCGGTGCCAGATACTTTCTTGTGATTATATTCAATCCAAGGCATTTTCCCTTGAGGGGAAAGTTTTCCATCAAAATAGTTCTAAGGAAAAAAAAATCAAGTAAACAAACAAATATACAGACAAAAAAAGCCCTTCAGGTTCTATTTTAATTAGAATAGATATCATTTAAATAATTTTCTGTGTTTCTAAAGAAACAAATCCACAAATCTTTTTTTTAAAATAATACTCTAGAGTTGCAATGGCTATTCAATCAGAGCAGCAGCTTTACTCCCCATGACTATTCAGATAAAATTATTTCCAGGCCCTGCAAGGTGTTGCATGTTTTTATGCTCAATGTCATGTGATATCATATTATTTAAATTGTATTATTTATTATTTAAATACCTGGGTTATTTAAGGGTTGGACATGTTCAGATTTCCCAGAAGATTGTGCCCATTATTCTAAAGAAGTTTTAAATCACAGGACTCACAATTAAATTCAGTTCCTGCACACATATGCACTTTTCATGTTAAAAGTAACTTAAAAAAAATAAATTAACTACCCAACTCAGATGGCTGCATTACCTCCAAGGACAAAACACACACAATCACAAGCGTATATGAAAGGCATATCATTTCCTCCGAGCAGAAGGGAAATCTGCTTTCTGCAACTTCAAAACTTAGAAATCTCAGACATTTACACACATATTTGTTACAACTGGGTCTCCCAAGAGCCCAGCACAGCAGAGCACAGCACTACTGCACCACTGGATACTGCTATATCTGCTCAGCATAGCACTCACACAGAAGCAGCAATGTGTTTACCCATGACAAGGTGGAACACAGACATTAGAGAATTTCTGTCTCATGTAACAAGTACGAGAGGAAGTGCTGGCTGCCAAAACATGATCAGACATTTGTCTCCAATTCTCTTACTCCTGAAGGCAGAGACACAAGGCACAACCTTTTTCCTTTCTTGTGATTCCCATCCTCGCATCCTGTTATTTAGTGAATGAAAACTCCTAGCACAGAAAGCTGAACAGTAAAGGCTCTGCACTCATTACCTGGCAGTCACCCCAAGAATTTCAGGACCTAGCTCCTAATTGCTAGAGGTTTAGGGATTGCAGTTCTGGATTAATCTGTTTGGGTGTCAAGTATTTAGCTTTCCTGAATCCACTTAAGACAGATTAAGGTGCTCTGGCAGCAAGCAGCATACACCAGAACACGCCTCCCGCTCAGTCTGAGAGCGCCAGCACCCTGGCTGCCACTCCAGATGCAGGTGTGCAATGTACTGGGATCACACAGCCGTTCCCAAAGGCTCTTCCGCATGAAAACAAACAGGTAACACTTCTGGGAAACCATGCCTTCTGGCTGCAGCCTCTTCCAGGGCTTGTGCCCAAACAAACAGCACGGTAGGGACACTGGATGATATCGTGTCTCACCCACCACACCCCTGCGTGGGTGAGTAAGGCACCTGAATCCCTCCCACTGCACATGTGGGTGACACGGGGGCCAACCCCACGGCACAAGCTCTAAAACCACTGAATGTCTGAAACTGAAAGGAGAGCACTGCCCTGTCCTTCCACATTTCAAGACCTTTCCTTCATCAAAAATGGTCTTTCAGCACTGAAACTGACTGATACATTTCCATAATTTTTCATTATGACTTTACTACAGAAGCACAAGGCTTTCCTGGAACTACACAGCACGTTTAGAAGCTCCTGAGCATTACTGGCTTAATCTTCATTAAGCCCTTCCATTAAGATGTTTCCCTTCTTGTGCACAAACACTGGTGGCTTGCAGAAGCTACTGGGCTTGAAGATGTGTTTATTACATCTTCCAATTACTGCAGTCCATACCATTTGCAACCCAGAAAAAAGCAAGTTATTACTCAGCTGCACATTTCTTCAAGCATATATATTTAATACATATAAATACATTGCCTAAAAAGATTTTTGTGTTCCATTACATACAGTTTATCAAACAAAATAGGAAATATCTTTCAGCGACCGAGAAAACCCTAGTCTCTTGAGAAATCTGTTATACTGTTTTTGTATCCACTGTTCTCAAACAGACATTTTTAGGCTTGAAACCTCTGTATCATTATGGCTGATACTAATTGCTATCAAATATTAAACAATTTTCCACTTAAAAATTGTTCCAGCTGCTAAGCAGGAAAAAGCTACAGTATTATTGAAAACCAAAAACAAACCAAAAGAATATCCCTTTTCATTCACAGTACATTAAGTGCCTGCAGAGCAACAATAACAATAGCTCTACAGAACCTCATTCATAAGAAATTTACAAAAAGAATGGCACAAGATATTTCTAGGGTAATTTTCCAGTACTATGCAGAAAAAATTAGATTTCACATTTTCCATTACTCCTGTTTATGATTTTACATTCACTTATGTCTTTTCCTACAGAGGCTGCCATTTCCACAGAGCTGGCATGAAAACAGCACATTCCTGCTGTGCTAATTATTTATCAGATTACATAAAGGCTCAGCTCTTCATATTCTTGAGGAAATCAAGGAATACCCAAAAGATCTTGATGAGCACACAGATGGGGCCCTTTCAAAGCAAGCTTTACCAAGAAAAGCATCAAATGTTTTGAAAACACAGCTAGGGATTATGACAGCCCAGCTGGGGTGGGGCTGCCCAGATCATTTTTCATGGAAACTAGCACATAGAGAGGTAGATGGAAGAAAATATAAGCACATGACAATAGCACATGTTTTGGGAGAAATTCAGGTGAGAGTAAGGTAGGAATATGTCACTCTACTCCAACCCTCATGTGCCACTAAAGCACGTTGCATAACACAAAGCACAATACTCAACAGTTTGATGCACCACAATAAACACAAGGAATCAGAAATGTAAAAGCAGTCTGAGCATCTCACTGTCTTCTCTTCACTCCATTTCAGAACCCTCCCTTCACAGCAGTCCCTCCCATCACAGCAAGGTGATGACCACAGCAGGTCTCCTGGGATGAGCACCAGCTGCCACCCACAGGGCTCCTCCATCATGGCCCCTGACAGCAGGCAGGGAAGCAAGGTGTTTCCTTCTGGATCCTGCTGAAGCCCCCCCACACACCCACCCTGCTGCCTGCCAGGCAGCCAAAGGGCGCCTCTGTCACCTACAGCATCCTAAGGGTAGCACAGACATGAGGGAACAAGATAGAAGTCTACAGGAAGAGTGTTAAGAGACTCCAGCCAAGAACAGTTCCCCCTTCAGCTCCCCTCCCACTCAATCCCACAGCAGCAGCCATACTTTCCTCCACTTGCCAGAGCCCAGTGCAGCACCACACTCCTAACACAAGGACAGAAACGATATTTGCTTCTTCCAGAAAAAAAGAGCCGCTTCCTGAGCTCATAAGCTCAGCTCCACCAAACTTACCTCTAAAACCCTTCAGAGGGTCAGTAACCCCACAAACACCTTAAGCCCATGTAAGCCAGCATGGCTAAAAGCACCATCCTGGTGTTCCCAGCACCTGCAGGGCTCATTCCTGCTCCTACAAAATGGCACACAGAGCATGTGGGGAACCAAGCTGAGTTAAAACCAAATAAACTAAACCTCATGGCTCTAGCCAGGCCAGCTCTGGTCAGCCTGAGCTGCTACAGAAAAGCCTGTGCAGGAAGGGACAAGAAGAAGCAGCTGAAGGTAGGAACATTGCTTTTGATGGTCCTGTCAGTTTCATGTACTCACAGCTAGTGAGAGACATGCAACACCAAAAAGTAATGCTGACCTTCAGTACAAAAACTAAAGAGGGGAGGATAACCCTCTCTCCAAAAAGCTGTATGATTTCTAACCAGCATGAGCTCTCCAGACAACACCAGCCTGAATCACACAAATGCTGTGTTATCTTTCAGAAGTGGCCATGTCCTGTCACAACCATCTTTTATAATGCAGCTTTCTTTAGCTACTCTCCAGCAGAGCAAACCTGACCATCACAAACCTCTGAACTGCATCAGCTGCCATTAGAAAGAAAACAGGTCTCACCAAGAGAGTCATCCCCTCACACGTGCAATTTCTGCCCAAATTATTCTGAGAAAAGCAACGTGCACAAAGTTCTCCTGCTCCAAGGACATCTTCAAGCTTCAGAATATTACAAGTTTTGTAATCATAAACAAGGAAAATACATCACACAGGATGGAAGTCTTCCTCTTTAGTACTCTCAATCATCTGATTCAAGTCCCACTGAATTGTGAGAAAACATTAAACTCAGGCTTTTAAAGAATTAAGCAAAATGTACTGATTAGGCTTTCTTTCTCTTCCAATGTAAAGGAGTTTAGCCATATATGAAGCTAAATATCAATGGCAAATGTGTTAAAAAGAAGTTGTAATAGGGTTGGTTTTCTGCTGTACAAAATTTGACTTATACAAAACATTCTTCCTTGATATGGAGTAAAATGCCAAACTTATATTACTGAGGAAAAAACAGAGGGAGAAGAAAAAAGGAAAAAAAGCCCAGACATTTCTTATACCAAAGATCTTAGTTATAGATATCATCATTATTTTATCATCTTAAAGGCATTCAGTGCTTAACACACACAGAAAAAGAAAACTATCCCGTGTCTCAAAGAGCCTGTGTGCTGCACAGCTTGCCAACACCACAAGATGTGTGCAACACTTGCAGTGTCCCAACTCAACCTCGATGCCAACAGGCAAGACCTGAGATTCAAGTGCCCACTCTCACAGCTTTCATTCACTGGAGTAGCTCAGGCTTCATTCCCTGCAGGAAGATGGCATGGGATGCACCCAACCACAATTAAGGAGCAGTACTCATGACCTCTAAAAGCAATCCTATCCCATTTCACTGGGGAGGAAGCATTAGCCATGGGAGGTGAAGCAAAAGGTAAGCAATTCTTCCCAGACAGCTTTAGAGATAAGGCTTCCAGAAAAACAAGAACCTGCAGCTGTCTAATCATGATGTCTTTAGCATGGTGAAAATCAAGGATCAAACAGTCTTCTGTTTTAGTTTTGGGGTGTTATTTAGTGTTATATAAACTCCAGACTATTCTCCCACTTGAGCATTTTAACATTGATTTAGCTTTGCCAGTTAAGTCTACAGCTGTTCCAGATAATCTTATTCAAGGCATATCTTTAAAGGTTATACACTAAATTCATTTGGAGACGTAAAAACGCTGGCATACCCACCTAGCTGTAGGTGTATGTTTACATCTCCCTGGGTGAGACAGACTGGGGGGACGAGAGGCAGGACGCCTATGTGCTATTTCACGCAATTACAGAGAGCTACAAGGCAAAGGCAAACTGCACCATGTACCTGGTAGGGTAAATCAGCCATCCTCAAGTACGTTTCCATTTTCAGGCAGAACGGGGATAAACTCGGAACGCCATTCCTCGGCCTTGAAAACTGATGCAGTATGATAGCATCCTTCGAATCGAGCTCTTCCTCTTTCCTGCCAAGAAAAACACCCAAAATTAACAAAAAAANNNNAAAAAAAAAAAAAACAAAAAACGGACAGGTGCATGATACATCAGTACATTAAACAGACAAAGGAGAAACCCCGGCCCCCCTGCCAACACACTCGGCAGCCCTCAAGGGGCTGCTGCTGCAGGTTTTGGTTGCCCGGGTCCAGAGGCAGCGACAGGGCCCAGCCCGGGCCACCTGTGGGGGCGAGCGCAGGGCTCGCCGCGGAGCCGCCTCCTGCGCTGCTGCAAAGNGGGCTCGCAGCGCCGCAGCCCCCGGGCCGCTGCCGCCCGAGCCCCGCAGCCTCACCGTATGGCCAGCAGCTCGTGGAGCAGGTACGCGGCGGCGGCCAGCAGGGCTCCGCCCGTCAGGTACAGCGTCTTCTTCCACCAGGAGT